>PCFV01000511.1:0-23680 GCA_002812785.1 Phytophthora litchii | reverse complement strand
GGTAGGCTACTATCAGGAGATAACGATGAATGCATTTTATCTATGGACTCGCTACTAAGGCCAACTGACACAAGAAATTCAGTGAAGACCTTTACTGCTGCGAGCTCTTGGCCAACAGTACCAGCAGGTGCATCAAGACCCCGCGGAGCTCTACGCATCACTAATAGAGACGTGTTGTGGAAGTGGTTACACTTCTAGAAGGACATCCGGATTATCCTAACTTATACTGTAAGTGCACCAAAATCTTTGAGTTTGTATGCTCTCTTACAGTGTAAGTTGTGTATATTCCGGGATATTCCAGATATAAGACATAAGACGGCTCACACTTAACCTAACCCTATTCATCTTGTATTGGTTCAAATGCCCCAACAAGTTAGAATAAAAACGCTAATTGGCTACTATAGGCTGGACTAGTTTATAGGGCTCGGGTGTCCGGCAGATCCTACAGTAACAGTATAAACGGTTGTTGCATAAGTCGAAGGGTACTAGCAGACACAAAATTGGAATGGATTTGATGTATCAATATGGCAGATATCATATATGAAGCTACTCATTACCTCCATTAATTTTCTCTCGCCTTCCGCTTCTTCTGAGTTTTCGATTTACGCTTGCCGCGATATCGATAATCCAAATCTAAGGCCACGTAAGATATCCACTTAACCTGATCAATCCACAAGAAATTCGAGAGGTAGTCGATGTGATATGGCGGGGTTTTACCTTCGTCGTAACCATCAAGAACGGGAGGAGTCAGATTTGGTCCACACGCGACAATTACGAAGCAATGACCCACTGTGTAATCACCGACACTAGCCAGGTAAGAACCTTCCGGGAGCGTGCGGACAAAATCATCCAAGTGCGCCACATTTCCCATCGAACCACGGACCTCGTTGATCAGCAAACGATCATAATCAAGGGGCACACTTCGACGCTGAATGAAGTGAAAAAATTGGATAACATCAGAACGCTTGACGCCGTGCTCTACGCCGGGATATTCACGTTCAAAATCTTGCCACATTGCCAGTGTGATCATGTTAGGTCTGCCAATGTTGCAGCACACCGCACGAACCGAATTCATGAAGCACAAACCAGCATCAGAAGCTATGTCCAGTTCAAAATGCTCTTTGCAATTCCCGCTTCCAAGACACAAATCGGCCGTCGCGATTCCATTGATTGTCTTTCCACTGATCAATTTGGGCGGTTAACAAAGGAACGCCTTTAGTTCCTCTTCCCCCACCTAACTTAGTTGCAACGTCTTCCCAGTCCACTCAACTAAGTAGCAGCGGTGAGGCTGATCACCCACGACATCTTGCAGCGACTCAATGAACACTGGTTTACTATTATCCCATGGAGCGTTGGGATCATAGTGATTCCGGCGATTGTTGTTGGGGTGAGTCGTCGGGGCCTCTGGTAAATCGAATGGGTGATCGATCGGTGCACTACTCACAATACCCTCGTCAATTGCATCCACCTCTTCATCAACATCAGATACAACAGCGGCTGGTGCTAATGCAGGCGCTACAGACACGGTCTCCTCTTTATCACTAACCACTGCTAAAGGCGAATGATAATCTGTGTGAGAACGAATAGTAGAGGAAGTAGACCTTTGCATTAACGTTTTAGCCCTTCGAAACTCTTGCCCGAGCGAATCTGACGACCATGACTCGGTCGAAGACACTGGTAAGCTTGGAGGTGATAATGCAGGCACCGGAGAACCAGAAGAGGCTAGGACACAGCATGCAGCAGACACAGACAAGGAGAGGAGGGTTGCAGCAGCAGCCATGGGATGGTGTGAAGCCATCTGCCGTCGAGAGGAACTTACCCAAGTCTTGGTCAACCAGGCCGAGTTCGGGCGAATTAGGGGAAGTTTAGAGTGCTGGGGTGCTTTGAGAATGGATGGATGCCCAAGCCGCAGGTTGGGTAATTGGTTGGTGATTGGTTGATTTGGAAATTAGCCAATAAGGAAGAAGTGCTGTACAGCTGCAGACTAATTAGTAATTGAGTGTGTTTCAAACTGTAATGTCGACTCTCTACCGTTATGCTCACCACTAGTAGATTCTTTCTTTCCTGACAGCGCAATCTCATGGATGGTGCCGCGAAAACGTGCATATGTTGAGACTATTGGACTACGTGGCCTGTGGTGAGTGGTGCGTGGTGCATGGAACGTAACAGTGAGGGATGTTTGATGACTGTGCAGACAAAGAGAGGCAGGTACGAGGACATATTATCACTTGCATAGTTGGTTTCGATAAAGCGTTCGGACGTACTTGTCCGTTGTAGTGAGTGGTCGTGAGTTGTTCACATACAATCCGACATTTATCAATGACGCGGATGCAGATGACGAGGTATACTCTATCCAAAGTGAGGATGAAGATGTAAATGAGGAGGAGCCTTCTCCAGCCGTTGATGCAGCAGCAGCGATGGACAAGAGTCTGTACATGCAAGACGTGGATGATCATGAACCATCGAGGAAGTGAGCTATGCTTTCAACACCAGTGTCAAGGCACAAGCTGGATTGGCATAAACGCTCCGGGTGAGAACCGGTCGCTCATGCCCACCCAATGACCTTGTTCCAGTGCGATGCAGTACTCTAACCCATGAGCCACCTTGCCGCCGGGAGTACGAGTATAACTAATCCCGGACTTGATCACCAAGAAACCACCCCAGAAATCTTCGGCGATATAGCCCATGTGTAGCGATATAGCTAGCGATATAGCTCAATAGATGGCTGTTCTCTCTCTACTTTGTCTGCCTAGGCCATCATCTCGTCTTCAATTACTCCTTTGACACGTCCAGCAGCGACCAACAGCTCGCGTTTCAACTAGAAGGAAGACTGTACTAACGTGGACCGTGCGATTGTCTTGGACAGCTAGCGCATGCCAAACGTTTCTCTTTCTTTTTTTTAAATATTGAATACGCTAAGAGACATTGCGCGTCTGCACAGCAGACAGCGACTCAGTGATTGTAATTGTTAAAATCAAAGATATTAACTCTGAATTGTCAACTCAACTAACGAGGTTACGGGGTAGTGACTAACTACAGCACGCCATACACGTAGCTGGTAATCTATCTCGCCAATTTGTTGATTGATTCACGCTCACTCACTCACTCACTCATTCACTCACTTACCCTTTCACTCAATTATCATGCCATTCACTCACTCTTTCATTCACTCAATTACCAGTCCACCCACTCATTTATTCATACCCTTCACATCAACTGCCCATTTATAATTCGTTCGTAGCTTGAATAGTCCGATTCGTTTTCTTTCTGTCTTTTGGTATTACCTCCAGTCGTACAAGCAATGGAGAGCCTTGGTTCATATCATACACCAGGTTCACTGCTCAATCGAGTTAAAAAATGCCAACGTACGTATGTTCTAGTGTTGTTTGTCTTTTATAAACTGTGCGTATCAAAGTAGCTATGAAACAGAATTTGTAGCGATAAATCAAACACTTTCTAACGGTAATAACAAGTCACCAAACAGTCACATTTCCAAAATGCGAGCGTAGGGGAAGCAACCTAAACCCTCGAATAGTGAAGCCAACTTTGTTGCAAACACTGCAAACACCAAATATGGGAACTCTAAAGTCTCAGGTAAACTCGACAGGAACGATTCAGGGACGGTGTTTAACTTTCAGTGGTATGTTCTGTAATATCCTTAATTCTCATAAAAGAATTGTAGTTTCATACATTCAGTGGATTTTTAAATTGGAAAAAGAAAAATTCAAAGCTTGTTTTTTAGAAACATTTAATATAGTTCTTTTTCAGGTGACCTTGTGGCGCAATGGATAGCGCATCTGACTTCTAATCAGGGGGTTGTGGGTTCGAGTCCCATCAGGGTCGATTGTTTTCGATAACTATTTTGGTTGGTTTTAAGCAACTTGTTAGGTCCATTCGACAAGTTGTCCTAACTTTAGAGAGCTGTAGTTGCTAGTTGACAGATTGGTGCGTATTGTATGGAATGTCGTCAAAAATCGAAGGCAGATAGCAGCGAACAGTGGCAAATTTGTTTACCGAGTTCCAGTTTTGTACAGACAACAATCCCCTCTAGTAGGGATAGGTAGCAAAAATTAAACGGCAACCTTTCGGTCCAGGTTTTATCGATCAGGTATTATCTAAATTGACTTCCACGGATTGCCCAAAAGAGAAGTTATCGAAGATTGTTGCGGCTCGCGCAGAAGATGAGGCGCGAAAACAAGCTCAGACAAGCATCACCCTTGCACGTACATGCTCGGAGAAGGCAGTCTTAGCTCGAGTATGTATCTCCCTTTTCCCTCACGCCGTGGATGCTAAGATGTAGCAAGTCCTGAAGAAGGTGTATCAGAAGATGATGGATTCATGTCCCCCACGTTCCAACCGCAGTATGATTCAAGGGCGCCAGCTTGAAGAAGTACATGGAGGCCATGCGCTAGAAGATTGTTGCGAAGGAGGCCATTAAAATTGACCGCCGCAATTCAGACCTTCGTTCCCAAGTGCGGTTGCTAGGGCACCCTGATTCGGAGATTTCTCTTGTACCGGCCGACAGGCTTTGATCAGATATTGCCCAGGTCTTAGCCAAGTATAATCCAGTTATTACTCTGTGTTTTACGTATTACCAGGTTTCTGAAACGTTTGCATTTTATAGGTGGTTCGGACAGAGTCGTCTCGCTCCAAGCGAATTGACGGGGTGACAATGTCGTTTGTGGCTATGGTCTATAAGAATAACTGTCGTCGTGCTGATATTTTGAGTGAATCTGACAAGTTTTGACGTACGCAGCAGATGTTTGGGAAGTTTAGCAGCGATCCGCTTGGATGGCAGTACGTTTGAGTCTGCAATGAATCAATTCGATCAGCGGTGATCAAGGAGTTAGTCTGATTAATCAGCCAGAATTATGTGTTGGTTTCAACTCACAAAATGACATTGGGGATACCTCAGGTGTAAGTGGAAACAGAAACGAACAGTTAACCAACAAAACTAGCGAAAAATGCGGAGATTGCGGTGATGAAGAGGTCGATGATCCGCCGACCCAGATAGCCGGCCCTCTTAACAAAGCAGTAACAATACCGGAATAGTCCCCAAGGGCAGACTATTCGGTAATGTGAGACGGATTGGGTGACCTGTGATAAATCGATCTTTTTGAAGCAAAAGGCAAATACAGCGCTTAATTAAGGAATTCAACAACGGCACGAAACTACGAGGAATATTGAGAGATAAGGATGTAGTTGACTATCAAAACTATTATTCCCAGTGTTCGTGAAATCGGATCGTATATAACAACTTTCTAAGAAGAACAGCTCCATTCAACGGCGTATTGATCCTGGTTTTGAGCATAATAAAATCCGGTTCCGACTACCTGAGTCAGTGGATTTTCGCACGACTATGTTGCCTGATAGTCCAGTCGACTCAGGAAAAAAATGGCATATCCAACATTTCATGTCTAATATTGGCTAAAATAGTCACCCTCGTCGTGCTTATGATGGCAAATGCAACTTATTGACTGTACCGTCTACGTGGAGAGTCCAATTTCTGAGTATTGCACGCATACATCAGCGGTGACTTCAAGTATTTAGAATATGAAAAAACGAAAGACAAGGGTTGAATTGATTGCTACACGGTTGAGGTTAAAGGACACGCATCCACTAGCCAACGCTGCAGCACCCGACTCCCCCATCCGAATCTCCAGCACTGTTCCTTGCATCTTGTTCAGAAGCTGTGAGACATCAACGTTCTTCCCTGGACGCGACGCAGGTGCTCGATCCTGCAGTTCGTACGGTACAACATCTGGGAACCAAGGGGTTAAAGCAAAAATTAAGAACTGAAAATATAATACACAGCTTGTGGTAAACGACAAGTACGTAGACCGCCTCATTTTGGTCATGGTTCTGAGCCCGCACCTCCCAGGCTGCGCTCGAAGATTGGCGTGGTGCTCAAGCTCGCGGCATAAATGACAAATGCATACAATGCAGTTGAAAGAGGATAGTATTCAAAGTATCGCTGACATTTTGTTTTCGCAGGTCGTCAAGCGAGCGGTTCGGCGCTCGCGCTGCCAAATCAAAACGTCATGCAAAGGAGGCTAAAGTTGGGGTCTAATAATATTGTAGATATGGTGGAGGTGTTTTGCGTGAAGACGCAGCAAGTTTGGCTGGCGCCGGTGTTGGTTTAATGAATAGGTGCCCGTCTCTGTCGCGTGGACAAAGTACGTCTTGTCGAGGAGGGTGTATTCGAGGAGAGAGAAAAGACATTAAAGCCAAAAATGCTTGCAACTCCGATATCACTGTTTCATATTTGAGGGGAGAGAAAAAGGCATTAAAAGCCAAAAATGCTTGCAACTCCGATATCACTGTTTCAGCGTCATTGCCAAGCCTAGCACGTCAAGCACTAATTGTTGTACCTGATGCAGAGAATGCTTCCTCACTGGGGACTGAAGTTGCCATTACTGCAAGATAATCACGTGCCATCATCTGAATATCTGGGAATGAAGCAGCCTCGTTCTTCATACGGCTCGGCTACCAGTCTTTGCGCTCGTAGATCTGTCCTTATGCTCTAACCACAGTTTTAACTCCGCACAGAACGACTCATTTGTGTTATTGGCGGGCTCCTCCAAGTCTAAATGCTCATCAATGAGACCGTAGAATGCTTCTTCATCCTCGGCCTCTTCTTTCTGCTTCTGGCTTTTCTCTGATGCCGTCGTAATTCCCACACTTTGTTCGGATTTGCTGCGATAAAACGACTCATATTCTGGTTCAGCTAAATGCTTGACCTGCTCAATATCGCCGTCGATCTTGGCACTGTGATCAAGAACCGCAGCAATTTTTGCCTCGCGTGTCTTCACCAGTGGTAAACTCTGATCAAGCTTGGTTTTAAAAGTGCGCGCAAAGTCGCGCGCGTACTTGACTCTGCGTTTTGAACTGCCTTAGGTGCGTGCTTGAAATTATACCAAACGTCGGATTGTTTTTCCAACATCATCGTGGTCGCAACCTTGATTAGATTCAAGAAGGCTGTAAACCCCGACAGGTGGCTATATGTAGTCTCCGGGATGGGTTGGGTAAGGCGAAGCGCAGGTGATATTGAAAAATCTTTATATCCTTCTGACGCTAGTGAATCATCCGCAGATATTCCTCCATTGCTCTGCAACGAGCGAGATGATGCCGCTATAATCAAAGTGCTGTTCCAGCACGTAACATGATCTAGCCCTGGGGAAACGAACTTGACGCAAAAAGGAGCACATACATCTTCTAAGGCCTTCATTAAAGACGGCGAATCGGAAATTTTCTTCTGTACGTCTCGAATAACTCGAACGCTGTCATCCATTAACGGATACGCTTGTTCACCTTCCTTCACAGCAAGTTGGAGACTGTGAGCTTGACAGCGAATTTGAACTATTTCTGTTGTAAATCTCTAGACACCTCAGGGTCCGAAGCCGTTCCCGTAACGACTTGCGCGTCGATAAAAAATTCTCATCGACAAGGGTCTCGTTAATATACACCATGATCTGGCATTTGATCTAGTGTAGGTACCATCCATGTACTCTTTTTTGGCTGCTGATGTCCATATACCTGTTGTGGCAGACACAACACGACATGAGGCAACTTCTCCTAGCATAGTGCGTCGAGTCCGATCTTTTTCACATTTCCAGCGTTGTATGACTTTCTTACACACGGTCTTACGGGTTGGAGGTGTGTAGTTCGGCTCAAGAATCTTACAAAATGCTCGAAACTCCCTTTTCACGACCAAATTGAGTGGGAGCGCTTTCACAATGGTCAAGTCCGTTATCCATTCCCGTCCTGTCAAACACTCGCTTTTCACAAATCGTTCAAATCCAAACATTAGTCGACTAGATTGTTCAGCACTCTTTGCCACTTCTGATGTCTTGTCACCACAGCTAGAATACTCGTCTCAATAGTATCGCTTTAGATGGCGACGGAATGTGGTGTGGGGAATTGACGTTCATCGACAGGTAGAATCCGTGCGGAACAGTAAACACGTATATGATCCTCCACTATCCTGACGAATGGATGATCATTTATCCAATCGTTTTTGACTTTGGGCTCGCCGATATCCACTTGATGAAGTATTGGTGCTGAACTTGTCTTAGTATTATTTTGGATGATACGAATAAAACAGATGACGAAAACGAGTATAAAGAAGCAGCCGACAATCACGCTTCGCAGGGATCACTTATCGGCGTAAAGATATTTACGCAAGGCAGTCGACGTCGACTTCGGATGTGGAAAGTGAAACCTATCGAAGCACTTCTGGAATGTGAAACTACTCGATCAAAAGCTGTCGTACCATACGCCGTTACGGGAGTACTAGAAATAAAAAGGACAGGAAGTCTTTTTGATCAACCCGCCGGCAAGGGCTAAGAATTTCAGTTTGGGCAATACGTCCTCCACGTGGGAAAATTTACGAGCCTAAGTACATTGGTGATACCAGATCTGAAAGTATGAAATTAGTTGGAGCAGGAAGAGCGGATAATTCAGATCTGATTGCCTTCCCTGGTGAAAATGAGATACTTTAAGTTAGCAGGATCATTGAACGAACAAATCTACCACCTCTTAAAACACCGAAGCCAGCAACTGAACCACATTCCATAGAGTAGCTGCTACTATAGAATCCAACATGGATGCTACGGGAGGAGCTGACGCGGTTTAGGGCGGAATTCTCCGCATTAATCCAGAAAGATTCTCAGATCCGAGCAAATCCAGCAAATCGAAAAGCAAGACTAACTGTTCGCGACAAACGGTAGCTACGCAAACGCCCATGATTGAGGTCGAGACTCGTTTTTTATCAACTTCTACTTATGAACGCCACAATAATGCCATGAGAGTCAATGGATTCGGCAGAATCGACAATATTTTCTTCAGCATTGTTATCACAGGTTTCAAATTCAATTTCACCAGCTTGAAGCTGTCCTATATTATCGTGACGAAAACGCATCAGCATCTTTAGAAACATGTCTGCAGGACAGGAATTTGTTAATGGATAACAAATTACAATACCATCACTTCCAACTCCCGAGCACGCGTATACTGTCAACGAAAATGATGGGCAGCTTTTGTATTCTTTCGAAAGCTTTGGCAATCTTGCTGGCTGTATATGGTCCTACACTTTTACTGTCAGGTACGGCAAACACCTCGCGCTGTTCTGCTGTATTGACAGAGGACAGATATCTGGTATGACAACGGACATGCGTTACACAATGGTACCAAGTGGAAATGGTATTATTACCGGATTAAGATGAGTAAATCCATTACTTCGGTGGGAGTTGAGTCACAATTTCGCCAAATGACGGAGAAACAGTTTGGACAGTCGTTGTTTCTGAAACCTGGCAAACGTTTGCAGTTTGTGGGGCCATATCGTGACTCGGCAGTCGGATCAACAGTCATAGCCATCATCTTTTAACTTTCAATTCGCGTATATTGGGTTTGTGATTTTGTCTTCACAGGTGAAACAAACAGTTTTGCTTATATTTTACGATGCCAGGGCGACGAATTTTGGTGAAGCTAGTTTGCACGACTGTTCAGCAAGTTTTCGGTGGTTGTTTAGTGATACGCAATGGGTATCCTCGACCGCTTCTATCAAAGCTAATTATATTGTATCATGTTAAACGGTACATTCGTGAAGTATATCTTTCGGTTCTTGACCTTAATCAAGCCTGCTTAAGACAGGCATTTCGTGTCTATCCGTAGCAACTTATTAATCTGGAATATGCGTCATTACCATTACTCCATACGCCCCACCACTAATTATTTCCACCATATGCTGATAGTTGCATTTTTTCCTTACAAGCGTCAAGCACTTCATAGAGCGGCGTACACATTATTAACAGCAGTAGTCTCCACACTTCAGCATCCCCATTTAATGGGGGCTATATGCGCTGTGGTTACCGATTTTGGGATCCCTGGTAACTAAAAATTAAGTGTAAAACACGTATTCGATCCTCTTTTTGAACAAATGCACCACGCTGACGTTCGCGGAGGCATGAAAATGTCTAGCGTTCTCAGCGACTCTAAGCCTCTGTGTACCATATCTGTCAAGATTTGGCTCTGCTACAAGAACTAAGATCCTGTATGTCATTTGCTTCGATCACGGACTTTGAGGATCGACCATTGAATACCGTCAAGAAAGTGGCTGATACGTTCATTACAATTTGATCCTGAACGTCCCTGAAGGTCCATTCGCATCTCGAATGCAAGCGTGCCTTTTTGGAGAGAAAATGACTATGTCGGAGTTACTACCATGAAATGTTTAACTCGATCAATATTGACTTCGACTCCCAAAAGAAACTTAACTGGTCCAAGCTCTACAAGTTCGAAGTTCACAGCTAGTTTTTGAGCAATAGACTGACATCGATCATTATGATCCATAGGCAACAAATCATCCACATATGCCGTTAGGAGTACGATAACCCCCCCCCCTTTTTCGAGGAGGGAGTAAAGGCCATGATCACTCTCAAGACGAACAAATCCAATAATAATGGGATATCGACGCAGTGCTTGCTCCACACATACGGAGCTAATTTTAATCCATTCAATGACTTGATCAGCTGGCAAATCTCCCTATTACCCGGACAATCACTACCTTGAGATAATTCCATAAACACTTTTTCAGAAATCATGCCATGAAGAAATGCTGTCACTCCATATTGTAGTATCGACCACCGACGTTGAATTGCGAAATATACAGCCATTCGAATCGTATCAAACCTGACCACTGGAGCAAAATCCTCGTTGTAGTTGAATCCATGAATGACAAGACGGCCCTTAAATTGATTTACATTGCCGTTTTGGTCCTTCTTCACTGATAACACCCACTTATTCGTAATTATTCCTTCGCTTCCAGCGGCACTTCTGTCAACAACTTGTCACACCCTATGCCGTCGTAGCGAATCAAGTTATTCGTCTATTTCTGATTGCCAACGTACCGCTAATTCTAATTGTACAGCTAGCTTGAAGGTTGTAGGAACTGGAACATCTCGAAAGTGTAACTTTGTTGGAGATATTAACCCAAACTACAGTGTCTTAAATCATTTGTGTACCACGAAATAAAGTTCAAAATCATATCGAGAATATCGCTTCCGCTTTCGTCCATAAGGTGAAACTCGATGTCGAGCAACCATATCACTTTCGGTAATAACACTATCTGTAACACCATCCACTGGTACCAGCTGTCGCATTTTAAGACTATGTTCACACTACAGCGAGCTTAGTCGTAACGGTGAATTGGTAGCACTTGAGAGGAAGTAGGTGTTGAATCGGTTTATAACAAGTTGTATTGATTTCTTGTTAGAAGGTAGTTGTTGATTTCACTACGGTGCGTGACCTCTAACTCACATGAGGTCGTGGAGACTGCTTGGCCGGAGCAGTACAGAAGAATCGATGTGGCTTCTTCTTAGTTGATTCACGAATGAGACTACCCAGCCGATGTACAATGCTGGTGGCTCAACTACTTACCCTCAACTACTTCACTATACTAAGATTAAGTCATAATAAAATGCCTCCTTGGCATTGGTCAGACTGTGGCTAGCTACCACGGTCATATCTGCTTCCATCTTGAGACTAACGGGATGTTCCTGCTATCTGGGCTGCTTCTCCTATCATAGCTCATAGTTATTCTTTGAACTGGCTGTAGCCTCAATCTGCTCGTTGATATTGCTTGACTCAACTCCGTCACAGATTTGCCGATTTGTTCCACAACTGAGACGGGCTCTTTCGAAGTGTCTGATGTTTGAACATCTGAGGTTAGTTGATCATCTTTCTGTTCTACGATACTCTCACGTTACGAATCGAGTCGAACGACGTCTTCAGTTTGCATCTGCATTGGAACTAGAGGTGTTCTAGCTGGCAGTGTGATCGCTACAAATGGATACTCCTCTTAAGACAAAAGAGGAAGGCCAAACAACGCATCATATCGCTTATCAACCGCCTCAATGTCAAGTGTCGTGATCAAAAGCTGCGAGTAGAAAAAATGCATTCGGACCGAGGAGGAGAAATTGGCAACAATGATACCCAGTAGTTTCGCGGGTTAGAGGGCATTACTCTAACAACAGCGAATGGCTACTCTACTAAGGAAAATGGTTTAGTTGAATGAGTAAACAGAACCGTTTTACCCAAAGCGAGATAATTACTGCACATGACTAAGTTGCCAGACTTGCTGTAGGGAGAAGCTGCGTTATATGTAGTTTACACGTTGAATGTCACAGCAACTAGAGTTTTGGGTGGGCTCACACCACACGAAAATTTATCTGGTGACTCGCATGATGTGTCGAGTTTGCGGGCATAGGGCAGTATTTATCACTGTCACATCGCCAGTGTACACCACGGAAATTGAACTCATCCACAATGAGTAAGAACGCGTTGCATCCTTCAATAGTGAGTTCTTCACGGTGCAATCATCCGCTTGCAATCTCTGTAATGCTTGTATCGTGTGACTGTGCCTCTCATTAAAAGTCATACGAACGTGAACATAAGAAACAGAGGTTATCTCCAACTAGACCTGCGATGCAGCGAAGGAAGGCAAGTTGTGTCTAGCGTAGAGTGACAGGAAGGGTCGTAGCGGAAGGAAGCGTCGCGTGACGGCCGGGTTCCCTCGTAACCTCGCAGAGAGGTCGCACTTGTGACGGGGTCACACGAGCACCTTGCTTTGAGGAAGCGTGCTATTCGGAGTATACAAACTCCTAGTGAACAACCGTTCACGGTCTCCGGCCTAAGGAGACTTACCAACAGATAGGTAGATTAAAGACTGAATATATTTATAGGTAGTCTTAGTTTGGCCTGCATACAAACTATAAGGTACCTATAATAGAACCTATATACAATGAACTGGTTCATGATTGAGTGGCTCCCAGCCCCGGTGACGTGTCAATAGTCACTATTTCATATGAGTGACTTATGTACCCATATCTCGAATAGAGATAGGGTACCCTTTAATGTAACCCCGTTACAGCACTTACGCCTTTGCATATGCGAATCAATATTCAACCTTAAGCAGGAAAAGTTGGCATTCCAAAAACATCGCTACACTCATACCTACAGTGTACGTCAATGCGAAGGCCGCGTTGAGTTCAGTTAATGCCAGTAATCTTGCAACCAATAGTACTTAACCGGAATAGGACGCCAGCGTTCACTTGCGTTCCTAAGCCTCGCACTTGCTTTAATGCAGCTCAGATACAAGGGCACATGTTAGTTATTGCGTAAGTGCATTGAAATGAAGATATGAAACATGTTGACCCTTTAGACCATCATACTTCACCTAAGCACACAAATACTAAAATGAAGAACCTTAGGAATCGGACTATATCACTTTAGACGGGGAATCATAATCGTACTTATACGAGTATACACTGTAAATCTCCAACTAAGGGGGATAATAGCAAAGACGCCACAAGCGGCAGTGGCAGAGTCAAGCCCCACGCGTCTGCAGTCTCGATCAGTCCCGCCCCCTCATCCTCGTCATCCATTGCCTCTAGCTCTGCGCTCTCTGGCCATGATCGACCCGTCCAAGGACAAGTTCGCTTACTTCAAGGACAACATCCAGACCGCCGAGGACAAGGTCTGTGAAACCTTAACTGATATCCCTCCACTTATCTAACTCTTAACTGACAGGAGGAGTTCGACGCCAGCCAGTACTACTACCACCGGGACGAGTTCTCGAGCTCCAAGGGATTGGGTAGCAGCAGCTCCAGCAACGGTCTCAGCAGCAGTGCGGGTCCACATCTCAGTCTCTCGTCCTTCCACTCACTGAGCAGCGGCCTGGGAGGAGCCATGGATACTGATGCAGGTGAGAGGGAGAGAGGTTCGAGAGATGTTATTTAACTGATAACGTTCGTTATGTTGTTATGCAGACCCCAACATGGCGCAGTTGTACTCGGGCTACAACAGCAGCTTGATGCAGGGAGGAACCAGCTCGGTGAGCAGCAATGTTTTCAATTTGAGATTTTGCTGGTGTTTTAACATGTTTTTGCTGTTTTATTGCAGTTTTTGGGCGGATCTGGAGTTGGACGTATGCAAGTGGGAGGTGCAATGCCTCCTTCACACGAACTACACCGCATCAATTCCGGTGCGTGTGGATTTTTTTCCGGTGTTATTGTGATGACTCATGGTTTTGTTGTAGGACGGAATTTCCAGTTGCCGACAGAGAACAAAGCACCCGATATGACAGAGTTCCCAGCTCTAGGCTCCAGGTACATTTGAAGGAATTACTTGGATGTTACTGTGAGGAGTACTGACGATAAAGCACTACACGACAGAATGAGCTCCTTGTCGCTGGATTCGAGCTTTGAAGGCACGGCGGCCGACCGGATACGCACGCAACCGTCCGAGTTCGTCATTCAGAAGGAGGACTTCCCGGCACTCTCGACATTTGGACCTGGTGTCAGTGAAAAGAGTCCCATGCGACCACCGACGGAGCTGAAGAGGCACTCAAGCTTCACTTCATCTGCAACGGACGGCATGGTATCATCACGGTTGGAACAACAAAAGAGTGGCACGTCAATAGGAAGCCGTGCTGGCGGTGCAGCGCAGGCAGCAGCAAGCTTAAGCGCAGGATCCAGTGGCAGCATAAATCTAGGCACCGAAGCATTCGATCATTTTCGGGCCCCTAGGCAAGATGAACAGGCTTCAACTGAGGAAACTAGCAACGGAGAGCTAGACCCGAGCAACCAGTACGGACTCCTGGGAATGCTGCACACCATCATTCGACCAAACAACGACTCGAAGAAGAACCTGGCAATGGGCTGCGATCTTACGTCACTGGGGTTGAATCTCAACTCGGCAGAGTAAGTTCGCTGTTGTGTCAATGGAAATAACGGTCTGAGTTGCTAATATTGAGTGTATTACTATGCAGACCGCTGTACCCAACGTTCGCATCTCCCTGGTCTGAGGAGCAACTGACAAAAGAGCCGCAATTCTCATTGCCAATGTGCTATTACAACCAACCACCGGTGCTCAAGACGACACATCTGTCCAAATTCCATCTTGAGACGCTGTTTTTCATCTTCTACTCGATGCCCAAGGATGTTTTGCAGGCCTACGCAGCTCAAGAGCTCTACAGTCGTGAGTGGCGGTACCACGCTGAATTGAAGACCTGGTTGAAGCGCGCGTCTCCAGCAGATGCTGCTCTGTTGATTGGTAATGCAAATTCATCGGTAGGAAGTTCAAGCAGTGGATCACCCACTGGCGCAAGTGGCAACGGCAGCATTGGCTCTATTGGTAGTGCGATGAGCTCAAGCTCGGGACCTTCATTAGCGAACAACTCACTTGCACCGCAGTTCCTGTATTTCGACACTACCACATGGGAACGACGTGTCTTCACGGGTAACATCAACTCGATCAGTGCCGGTCTTTTGGGCGAGGAGGAGATCCGGGTGAAATTTAACACGTCTTCGTAATATACCACGAACTCGACCACCAGTTCAGCGAGTTCTGGGGTGATGATGAATGGATGCGTACGGTGGGTGTGCTTGTCCTTGTGAACGGAGCGAGCTATTTGACTGTGACGTGAATTCACGTGGCAAGACGATGGTGATACGATATTGTTATTCTATAATGTGTGGGATCCTTACCACTTCAGCTATGATGTTTGCTGTGAAGCGTGTTAGGGATGCCAAGAGAGAGCGGAGTGCAGAGCAGCTGGCCCAGGTAGACTTTCGATCGCCCACATGCAGCGCACTGATGCTTCTCCTCTCTCTGTTCTATTGTGTCATTTTGCTGTCTGTCTGCTCATGCAGTTCCTTCCTGGCCCCCAGGCTTGTGCACTTCCTGCTTCATCGCAGTATGCAGAGCCTTCACATACATCAGTTGTAAGAATTTTAAATCACGGTCGACTTGATTTCACCGAGAGGAATCCACGATCTGCTTCCCACTGAGAGCAAGCTCCAGATGTTCCAGGCGCTCTTGTTGTGCTTGCATACACGCTAGGATCTCCTGCTTTTCAGCCTGCAGCTTTTCCACTTGAGCGGCGCTGGTTGCAGCTTTCTGCGCTAGCCGAGTCGTGGCTACAGCGTGCTTCTGCTCAAGTGCTGTGACTTTGATCGTCGTTTCCAGCGTGAGCTGCTTCTCCCGCTTACTGTGATTCCGCTTCGCACTTTCCAGTTGAGCTCGAAGAGTTCTGAAGGTACGTTTCAAGGTGAGTGACTGCATGATATGGACATTGTGACGAAGTGGCCAATTGTGAACTTACTGCGTTTCGCGCTGAGTGTCGATGACGATAGCATGCATTCGAGCACGGAGACGCGTGAGCTGCAGCTTGGCAGGTGCTTCTCCACTCCCATCCTTTTGCTTCTGTGAGCACCCGCAGGTTGACAACTCCACCTCGTCGTCCTCATCGATCGGAGCAGACCATCGCCTCACTTGATTGTTCTCCAACCTCTCATTCTCTCGAGCCGAGACAAGACTCAGTGACGACGAAGTCTTCGTGACCGCAGTGGCATAGTTCATTTCCATCTCGTGGTCATCCTCATGTCCGTTTCCACGGATCAAGCCCTGAAGCTCGATGATTTTCTGGAGACAACACAAGATGTTAGTGACTACTGCGGGTGCGACGGACTATCAAGACTGTTGACTTACGGTCTGCATGAGATGCTGCTCGGATGCGCGTCGCTTCTTCTCATCTTCAAGACTCTTGACAAGCAACACTACCTGTTGACGCAGTCTAGTGACTTCATCCGCACTCTCATCTTCTTCATCGTCGGATGGAATGGGACCATCGGGGAAGAAGCTGATCGGGATCGGACTGCTGCAGTGACTGTTAGAGTTGCTACTGCTTTCGTAACTACCGAACTCTGGGGTCGAGAACACGGGCGAGAAGCACTGATACGGCACCGTTTGGGCAGTGGGGTCGCGCTTTTCTAGCGGACTTCGCTCGCTGTTGGCGAATGCTCTCGGACTGTGCACCATGGATGCCATAGCAGCCGACGCGGCGGAGCACCGACGACGAGGACTGTGGATTGGTGTGCCTACGGTATTTTCCGGAGGTGTCCCTAGCAACCGTTGCAACACGGAACGAGGGACTCCACCAACATGCGGCTCGTGCATTTGCCGGGTCCTGGCGAGATCGCCATTGCCTTGCCACGCTGCCACCATCTGCGAACGATGATGATCGGCTTTCTCGGGTGGCCACGTACAGCCTGAATGCTTCTCTGCTGAGGCTTCGTCGAGACTCGGTACAACCGATTCAAGTTTCGTAGTGGGCATCGCAGTTGGTGATCCCTGCGCCCACTCTGCCGTTGCACTTGGCGGCTCCATGCTCAACTCCCTTCTGCGATCGAAGGGTGGAGCTCGTCCGTAGCTCAGCGTGAGAGTTTGAATGCTGGCAAAACCTTCGTGCCAACCCGGACCCTCTGCTCACCGTGAACCTACAGAGCCGAGTAACGCCCGAAGTGCCTGGATCAAAGTGGCCGGAAAGAAATAATAACCAGAAGACGCCCCGAAAAAGCACCAAGGAAAACGACGCCATTCTTGGTGATTGTTTCTGCTCTGGCTAATTTTTCTCAAGTCCAACAACCCAAGGCTTTGTAGTATGTGTGGTCGGAAGAGCGTTTAACTTGACTTTTTTCACGAAACTACTCCGAATTTGCAAAGTTTGCAAAGTTTACGAAGACCTGCAGCCAGCATCGAAAAGTTCTGCTTGGCAATTGGTGCTAGCCATGCACATTAGGCACAGACCTCGCGCTTGAGACGCTGTAACGGATCGCAATCACGTGCGCCGAATAATCCGTTTCCGTCGCGCAGCGATACCTTCATCCCCGGCTCGTCTTCATGGCCGAATGCTGCGATCTGAGCCAAATCGCACGCATCCATCCTCAGGTCGCACGAGAACAATGGCAACACCATCGCTAGACAAGATGCGTGTCGGTTTTTGCCCACGTTGAAGTTGTAGCCGGTTCAGAACAAAAAGTATCTTTAGAGATATCCGTTTCAGAAAATGCACCAAGCAGGTCACTGAAGTTGTTGCTTCAGCACAGTTAAGTGCACAATGGCGGAAAGCCCAAACTCTCTGATCTACGGAGGTCCATCCTCGCATGCAGCAATATCAATGATTTTACCACCTGGGATGCAGCAGCAACAACGTTGAGAACGTCCGTCGTTTAGGTGGCAAGTCTGACGGGTAGTCGGTTTTCATGCTTATGAATGATACTCAACGGCTTTGATCAGTAGTTCAGCAAAATTTTTAGCCATGCGTGATGTCATGCACCATTGATCAAGAAATCTACGTCTCGATGACTAGCATGCAAATCGTACGCTGGTGCCGTTCGGGATGCGAAGAAAAATTCTCAATGCAAACCAAGAAAACGACTTGAGAAACGGTGCTACGTGGAGACACGGTGTCGGCAAAAAACTGCACCAGCGATACAAACTAGTTGTTGAACTACAAGCTAGATGACGAAGATGCTGCCTGCCTGGAGCTCGTCGAGCAGCGGGGAAATGACGGTGATTGTGAGCAGGTAGGTGAGGATCCCTAGGAACAGCGAGATCGTAAGGGCCGGTAGAGCGTCGAAGCGTGCGAGTAGATAGAGTGTAACACTCAGACCCTAACAAGACATCAATAAAGATGATTAGATCCAACCAAAGTATCGACAATGAGAACACTTACGACGAGGATGCTGAGAAAGCAGGCTGTGAACACAGCGAAACCATGCAGTGATGCGCGGGCGACCAAAACGCTGTAGAAAATGAAGTCGCCCAATCCAAGCTTAATAGACTTGTCCTCACGGTTTTCATCAGTGCCGTGGTGGGGATAACTCCTCCCTTGAGCTGCAAAGGTGTCTGTTGCGGCTGTGAATACGATGTGGATGTCTGGATATGGCTTTTGCTTCGATATGTAGTCGACTCCGTAATAGCTGTAAAGATTCCGCCACAGACGAAATTGGTTGCGCTCGAATTTACGAGCGAGTGCGTTGCTTTGGTTTTGGCACCGTGAATTCTGGTCGTACAGAAAAGTCTGTACTTGATGGAGAAACTGAGACGCGTCAACTGCATTGCGATCGTGCACTACGTTTGTAGGTTGTGCTGCGAGCAGCAAACGGTGAATGAAAACTTCCTCCGGCACTGTGTTACGGGTCGCAAATCTTCGCCTCTTGACGTCTGCAACGTGCTGAATTGTGGTGTTCCCCCCAACGTGAGCATCTTCCACATCTGCCTCGAAAAGGAGACCTGGAATTGGAGTACCTTTCTCCTGAACGAGATTAACGAGACACCGAAGGGGACCTATGGGTGTTAATACGGCGAACAGATCCCAGAAACCTAATAGAAGCAATAGCATCCATATGCTCCACTATAGCGCAGCGACAACAGACATTAGCAGTTGAAGGTGCAGGACAATTCACACCAGCGTACCTCAGGCAATTGGGCGAGCTGCCACGCAACAATGACGCTCGTAGCAATAAGGTATCCTCGCTCCAAAACGCCAGGAATGCCCTTCTGATAGAAAATGCTGAGCACTCCAACCATCGCAAAGTTGTACATGACAACAGTAAGCGAAATGCGATCGATGACCCAGCCCAGATTACCACACAGAACGATAACGACGAGTTTGGAGCCCATGAGTCCGAGTAGCGTGGCCGAGTACATCATGCAGTACCAGGCGAAGAGATGCATCCCGTTGCATTTGTAAAGCAGCACGATCCCAAACGTGAGCAAAGCGATGAACACAATTACCAGCAACGCGTTGAAGAAAGCTTCCTCTGTTTTCTCAGCCGTCGACAGCTCGGAGGAGTCAATGTCTTGGTAATACATGTACGTCCTGAAAGACGGATTCAGCAGAAAAATCAACAAGAAACGAGTTGAAAGCTACGTACTTCATGGCCTGCTTCATGACAGGATCAGAGATGTAGGACGCAGCAAGACTAAACATGACAAAGAGTAAATGAGATCACATTGTCATCTACTGACATTCCAGTGCATTACCTGGAGCAAATGATCGCAATCGACACGGGCCAGATCACTGCAAAGAAGCTGTTAAGTTGGTGGATCACCGTCCCGAGGTCAACCTTCTCCTCTTCTTGCTCCTGTTGCAATTGCCGCTCTTTGCCTTGTACAACATCGTCGTACACGTTCCTTTTGTCCAACAAAGGTTCCTCATACATCGTCGAGCTACGAATGCACCAGTTAGACACCAAGTATGAAAGATGCACCACACCGTCACTCACTTGCTCTCGTCGCTCGAGAGGCTCATGTAGTGTACACTCGCCAAGCTCCTGGTGTCCGACCTCGCATTCCCCATGACCACAGCCCTTGACTGCAAACGCTACAACGCGTGGAGGGACGTGATATCCTTGACACAGCAGACCAGACAAACGGTCACCTTGTCCGGCGTAACGTCCTTCCTGGTTCTAGACAAGTGCTGCTGCAAACGAAGAAACGATGGGTCCTAAGAAGAAGGGGAAGAAGGGCAAGAAGGGCAAGAAAGAGGAGGAATCTCCGCCAGAGGAACCCTCAGGTACGTCCTGACGATACCCGTAAATCGAGATCTGGAGCCTGAATTGGGTCATTTGCACAGAGTACGATGCGATGGACGTCCCGATGCTCAAGGAGGTGAGTCAGATGCTGAGGCAGCAGCTCGAGAAGGCTCAAGTGGATCGCAACTACGTGCAACACGAACGAGTGAGTTGGTCTCCGATACTTGTAGCATCAACTTCAACTTGAAGGTCTCAGCTAACGATTGCCCACTGCTGGTTCTGCTAGGACATGATCGAGTCGTTCTATGAGATCACCAAGCAGGAGATTCAGGACCATGAGAACCAGATCATGGCTAAAGACCGCGAGATGGAGATCATGGAGGATAACCATCGAGTTGAAGTGCGAGTGTATGTGCAGAAGGTGAAGCATTTGGACTATGAGCACAAGAACAACCTCAAGCGTGTACAAGCCGACGGAACAGGTCACATGGATGAAGAGAGAGATCTACATGAACACAGAGAAACTGTGCTACGAAGTACCAAGCAGTCACTCAAGCTAGAGCTCAAGGAGCGTGACTTGTCCAACGAAGACGAGATCGAACAGATGAAGCAGGCCCATGAGAAGAACTTGATGAAACTGCGCGAGCAGTTCGAGAAAAACAATGCAGCGCTTGAAGGCAGATGTCAACAGCGTCTGCAAGATCTGCAGGAGTCGTTAGAGTTACGACGTAAAGTCGACATTCACGAGATCGAGGAGCGCAAGAACTTGCACATTAACGACCTGATGAAGAACCACGAGAAAGCTTTCACACAGATCAAGAACTACTACAACGATATCACCAAAGACAATCTACGGCTTATCGATTCACTCAAGAACGAGATTGCTGCAATGAAGAAGAAGGCAGCAGCCAACACGAAACTTATGCATGACGTCTCACAGGAAAACAAACGCTTATCGGAGCCATTGGCGGCTGCAATTCAGGAGGTGGAGCATCTTCGACACGAGCTCAAAGACGAACAGAAAGATAAATTGTCACTACGGAATGCCAAGGCACGGCTACTTTATCTGGCACAGCAAGTGCACGACCTGAAACAGCGCCAAGCCGAACTGACGATGAAATACCGCACCATGGAGTCGGATCGCAACGCGCTTTACGACACCTTTGAGCACACGGTCCAGACCATCCACAAGAAAGGTGAATGCAAGAACCTCATCCTGGAGCAACGACTCGCATCAATGGACGACCAGCACGCTCGCAAAGGTGCACAACTGCAGGAGATTCTCCTGGCAGCGAACCTTGATCCTGTGCAGGCACGGCGTGTGACGGAGACACTGGGCACTCTGCTGGACTCGAAGAATTCCAAGATCCGCAAACTGCAGTACAATATGGCCAAGGAGAGTAAAGCCTACAACGACACACTGCGTACATTTACAGAAAAGTTGACGCAGTTTGGCATCCCAGAGGAGGAAATTCGTGCTCTCGGCTTCAAATCGCTGACTTCGAACGTGAACGTGAATCCGGCTGGACTTGTAGCAGTGGAGTAAAGCAGTATCTACTTCTTTATGAAAGCAATACATTGCTATTGGTACACAAAGGTTCAGCGAAAAGTTGGATGCCTCGCCTAGTATTTGTTCGTTTTCGTGACAATGTAGACGCGAACGGTCTGATCCAAGCATGCTAACGTGCAGAGGCCCTCGCGATCCGGGCTGTAAAACAAAATCGTTGAGTGATTAGCAGGTGAACATGGGAACTAGAACCATTTCAACAAAAGCAAATCTCTACTCACCTCCAGTCCATACTGACAATCGGCTGTGTAGACAGCACTCGCGAGTTCAGCAGTTCCACCGTACCGCAAACTCCGTACAACCTTCCGTCAGCGTCCTTGGCCGTTCTCGAGAGTGGATAGTGGCTGGAAATACAGAAACGAAGAGTTAAATCGATCAACCTCCACAGTATCAGCACCACGTACTATTTGTACAAGTTGAAGCCGCCGTTGCCTCCACCAGTCATGAACAAGTCTCGGTTTTGTGGCAAGAAGCGCCCCTGCCAGATAGTGGACTTGTGAGCTTTCTCCGTCATACAGGCGAACCCTTGCTCGGGGTGGAACGTCCGCAGATCGTAGACACGGAACTTGGATTCGAGCGTGGTCACCAGCAGCTTATTCATCTCAATGTCTTTGCGGTCGAATTGCACATTGACGACTCCGTTTTGGCAGTTTGTCTCCCATCTGAGCGAATTGGTACGCAGATCGAACATCTTGATGTCTCCGTTGTCGTAGCCGCCAACGACGCAGCGCTCCACATCGTTGTACGAGTTGCCAAAACACACTGTCCAGCAGTCTCGAGCTGTGTCTTGTTCCTTGGGTGCCAGCGTCACTACTGGTTCAGGAACACGCACGTCCCACACACGAATGCAGCCGTCACGTCCACCTGTGACGATCTCCGGCGCGCCACTGCCAATATTCTGTCCGCCACAGCCGTCAATAGCATTCACAATGGACTTGTGAGCTTGAGCCGAGTACACTGGCACGTCAGGCTTCTCGAGATCCCTGTGAAGAACAGAAACACACATTTTTCATCATTGTGAGCTCAATTTTGACGTTTTTCGGCTCGTTCCTTCGCTCACCAGACGCTCATGACGCCGCCATAGTCGCCTGTAGCTAGATGTCGGTCTTCTAGACTCGACGCACCGAATGTGCCGCATTTAAGACCGTGCGGCTTCTCGTACACTGCGTGCGTCTTGAGTTCGCCTTGTTGGAGCCCGTAGATCGTTAATGCGCCAGTGGCTTTGGGGTAGATCCCCAGTGCCACGAAGCGCGCAGAGCCAGGGATCCACTTGGTGTCGTTGGGCGTGAACGTCACGCTCTGGTTCACGTGCTCGATGAGCTGCGGCGCGTCCGTCGTATCCATGGCGAGAAGATTGGTATAATGTGGAATGTAGCCATGTGTGTGGAATGTAGCCATGTGGTGGCGTCGTTTCGCGACCTGAGAGGTGATTAGATGTCAGGAATAACCTGGTTAAATGTAAAGGTTATTCGAGTGGGAAGGTAATCGATTCAGCACATCAATTCGAGATACTGGTCTTGTTCTCGTTGCTAGAAGTGCGTGGGATTCTCATTACGTCTCGATCTCTCTTGCAATGAGTTGTGGCGAAGTGACGCCGTCTTTATTTGAGACGGTAGACTCCACGTAGAAGGTGAGCGAGTCCACCACCGGTTTGAGCTTTGAGGAAGCGCTCGATTTGGTGCAAACTCTGCACTTAGACGGGTCGCAGTCACTATTGTACTCGTCAAAAGTCATT
>PCFV01000510.1:0-23693 GCA_002812785.1 Phytophthora litchii | reverse complement strand
GACACACAGCCAGTGATTGTTCCGCCAATGACAGATTTACCTTCGTACACCCGCGCATTTGCTCGTAGAATCTCATGCTGAAGCTCAACTTTGAGGTCTTCGATTGCTTGAGCGAACACTTGTTGCAACTGAGAATTGAGACCGCTCCATAGGTCCAAAACAGAAAATATCGCACTCCAACGTTCTCCTAGTGACATATCCCAACGCCATAGGTGAGGTTCCACCAGCATCCGATCTGAGTCCATCCAACTCGTATCATTTTCTTCATCAGATTCTTCAATGGCTTCAAGAGCATCCTCAAATTCTTCATCTTCTACCTCATAGACTTCACGTAAATGCTGAAGATGTTCGGACTCCTCGACTTCATCTTCGTTGTCATACATTTCGCCATCCACGTCAACTTCCACAACACTACCCGAGCTCCATGATTCGTTGTCCTTACTTTCATTTTCTTCGTGGGATTTACCGTCGATCTCTTTGGCATCTTCATCATCTGACAATTTAGACTCGTCTCCAGCAGAGTCTTGTGGTTCAGGATTGGGCTTATCATCATCAATAGTAGCGTCTGTTTTAGGCAGCTCAGTAGTATTTTCTCCGTTTTTTGTTGTGGGTAGCATCGTTTGAGGAAGTTTGAGGCCGTCAGGTAGGTTACTACGACTCAAGTGATCTCTGCAAAAGTTCATGCCAGCCACAGGAGTACCCCGGCATGGTTTGCCTTTTCTTGTAAGCGCTTGTGAGCTGGCAGTGGGAGTTGGTAAGGCCTTGATCTCACTGTGATGAATCGCACAATACTCTCCAGTTGTAGCAATTTCACCACATGCTTCATCTTTCTTCGACATCCACTTGCAGTATAAGTGCTCTGTATGTGCCTTGCAATAGGACGTATTGGGCTCTGCAACTTCAGTGCACATTCCATCTAGTCCCCAACATAAAGGGTGGTGCCCACATGAATTGCGAGGAGGCTCATCTAATGCCTGCCAGGTCACCTTGAGCTAAGCACACACAACATGCGTGGTCTTCACAATACTTCTGCTTCTCATCAACCCTGTCATTCATGCACTTCTTAGCTGAGCACAAGTGCCTTTCGCAATACAATCGCTTCTGAATGACGCTATCGGGACATCCTAGCTTAAACTTGCAGGAATGCTCTTGGCAGAAATTGCTTCCTTCGATACAAACATTTGAGCAAGGTTCTGAGGAGTATGTGCACGCTGGAAGAGGATGAAACCCAGAAATCCACTGGTACAACACTTCTTGAGGATCAATGTCAGAGTCGTAGTGCTTGATCCCATCATACAACGCTCCAATTTGCTTGTTCGTCAACATGGGTTTATTCTTTAGAATATTTTCCACAGCGTGAAGAATTGAACTGTTCCAACTTCCAGTATCAGTGTCATTGACTCCTTTAGTTCCACTTTCATCTTCATCTTCATTTCCTTTTGCTTGTCTCTTCTCTTCGATGTCATCAGCAACGACCGTACCTTCCTTGAAAACCTTCAGTTAGCTGCACAATTGTTGTCACGGCTTTTGATGTAGCAGGTACCGCTAATTGCACGACCTTCCTGGCTTCGACGCTCAGGGATTTCACGTCACCGATAACAAGGGTTTGAGCTTCAAAAATGACTGAAAAGCAGTCCCGAAACTTGTGCCATTCTTCGCGCAGTCCTTGGAATTCCTCGATATGCTGGGTGACTTCACGTACGTTTGGATCCGAGAAAGCCACATTGCGTTCGCGATATTGTTCTAGCTCAGGTTCACTACATCCACCACCAATACGCACGAGCTTCTTGAACACATTTCCACGATAATACTTTCGAGATTGAGTAGTAGGGACATGACCTAACGTCGCCTCAGCACGAAGTAGATCCAGCAAAAATTCATCGATCGCATGATTCTTGTAGGAAAGAACTAGAATTGGTGGGTCTCCAACTTCGCGATTCTTCAATTTCCAGAGATCACGCACAATGAGCAAAGCGCGAATTATCACGACACCCAAGTACGACTTACCTGTACCAGGTGGTCCCTGAGTGCAATGTACAGGATACACCATAGCTTCTGCGAAGCTTTTCAGCTGGCCTGGATCAAGAGTAGCGCTGTCCACCAAAGCAAACAGTGATTGCTCAAGACGATGACGAAGAGCTCGGTTTCGACGAATGTCGACAATAGGATCCAGTAGTGACATTCGAACTACCCTCCGAATGAGAGCATGGGTAGATAAAGCATTTACATCGATGGTAGCGTAAGTATCATCATAGTGATCATCCTCCACATCGACGTCTTCGACAACTTCATCATCATCATCGACTCCTTGATTTCTTCCAAAACCAACAGCTTCATCAGACAAATTCAGTAACGCGCCATTCTGGAATGGAACAGGCATCTGACGCTGTTTCTCCAACGCTTTTAACACTGGAATGAATTCGGGAACAAACGTCTGACAATCAATAATTGCAATAGCTTGGCCGGCGACTGGGTTGCGAGCCAACATCGCGTTTCCTGGTTCATCGAGATACTGCAGCAAGCGTAGCGTCAAGCAACCTCGTTCACGAGCTTTAAACTCGTCAATGCTCTTTCCTTGGAAAATGATTTCCCCCCAATAAACTTCATCACTTAATCGCAGCGATGCTTCACGATGCGTAAGTAGCACGATTGGGACTAGATAGCCGCTTTGTCGTGCGCCAGTGAATGGACTTGAGTGGAGGTCGTCGAGACTCGAATTGCTCTACAGAAATCGTGCCGTCATACTTGACCTTGGAGATGAAGGCATCGTAGATGTGTGTTGAAGCATGCGAGCTTGGTGGACCTCGAAGTCGTTGCTGGTACTTGTCCGCACAAGAGCTACAGTAGCCTTTCTTGTGCAGTCTGTTAGTGCACAAGAAAGATGCGTGGCGATCACATTGTGAGCTCCAACACTTGAGCAACGATTCTTTTCCAGGAGCGGGCCAGAGTGGCTGATCACACACCTTCTCACCCACTTTCACGGTGCAATGCGGTAGCAAAGCATTGTTCCCTTCAATAAACGTCATGCCGATCCACAACTTTACAGTCGTAGCAAAATACTGATCACTGTTTTCGTACACTCTACCTTCTTTCGTGTGAGGAAGTTGCAATTTTGGCAGTAACATCGGTTGGAAGTTCTTGTAGTCCGCCAACCAAGCCAGTGTAGGGTGTCTCCAATCAGTCTGCGCTACCTTCTGTACAACTTCCGTTGCTTCACGTGCTTTCACCTTAATAATCCACGATTTCTCCATCTCAGTTAGAAGTTGTGCCAAACGATGGCGTACTGGCCGATGCGTCTTGAACAAAATGTTTAGACTACTGTCAGCGATCGCGATCATCTCGTTGAGTGCGTCTTTCACGTCGTCTCGTTTCAAATTCCAAGTAAACTTCATCAACCGCTGAGGAATCAACCAAACACTCGACGTTAGTCTACGCTACTCTCACCAACTCTGTTACTGCAGTACTTACCGTTATCACTCTCTCGACCAGCTCAACATTCTCAAGAGTGTCATCATTTCCGTCAAGAGCTTCCCTTCCTCCTCCATGCCTTGTGATTTGACTCAACAAAGCTTTCACTGCTTGACCACACTCAGGCAACGGTGGAGGGATGACCGACGCTGAAAACGGCAACCGTGCCAGTGCAGATAGCAACATCTGGAGAGCATCCAGAGGGAGGTTCTCAGCATCTTGCCAGCTCCGAAGCCACGCCTTCTCACAGTGATCAATGGTCTCCTTGAGCTTGTGGTTTGGACAGTTCTTGAGCACAGATCGGATGAATTGAAGGTTCGTCGGGTCAACTGGAAGCTGCTGTGAGCGACCACGGTCACCACTTGCCCTTCTCACCGCTTGGTCTTGAAATCCACCTCGTCCTCCCCTTCCACCATTGTCATTCCCAGCACGTCCTCTCCCTCCTCCACCATTTCGTCCTCCTTGTCCCCTTCCACGACCATCATCAGGTCTTCCCCGACGACCCCCTCGCCCATCACTTCCCCCTCGACCTTCTCGACCACCATCACGGCGACGACCACCAACCATGAACCCCCTCTAGTCTTTCAAACACTCTGTACCTCGTTCGATCTTTGATTCCGAGAGAAGATTCCGAAGTGATTCCTTGCTGAATAAAAGCACGGGTGTATTCACAAACGTCCCCCAAGGACCTCGACTCCGAGACTCGTCTGAGATTCTGCATCCTACTGTCCTACGAGGCCATTGAAGCGTGTGATCAGAACCACATGGAAGAGTTCTCTCGACGGGTGGACAGCATTCGTGTCTGACGTGTCTGTCGTCGACTATTGCGGATGATTTCCATCGTTACAATGGCTTTCTGCAAAAATTCCGGCACTTGAATCGTCTTGTCTGCAGCACGCAGCAGAGGTGGGAAGCCGAGCTTCTTGGCTACTAAATTGCCCAACAATCGAGCACACCGTCCGTTGCCATCGTGGAACGGGTGAATGTAGAACACGAGCACTGCGAATGCATAGTACGCGCAGAGAAGCGGACGTTGCTCCCAGCAACTCCTATCATTCAACGTGTTGATGAGGTTGTCCAGTGCGGCTTCGATCTCTCCAGCAGGGATGAAGACGCGGTAGATACGAGGGGAGGCGTATCCGACTGCGAGATCAGTACGTAGTACGCCAGCCTGTCCACTTGATGCTGGTAGGAGACACTGGTGCAACGAGAAGAGCTGGTCTCGGGTGATTACGCACGATGTATCGTGCATAATCTCGTTGATGACGTCCAGCAGTTGCTTACGCGGGTTATCCGCTGACGAACTTCGACGTGTTGCTGGAGTATCGTGTGCAGATCCAATCGCATCGTATAAGTCGCTGGAGGTGAATGTAGCAGGTTTCGACCCGTCACAGCAATCTGCAAGCTCTGCTTTCCGCTCGAAAGCGTCGTACTCGCCCTCGAGTTTCTCCAGCAACTACAGTCAAACGTTAGAAATGTGTCAACGACAAGGAATGGAAGTGGACTCACTTGTTCGATCTGACGATACACAGGAGATTTCGGGTTTTCTTCGTGGCCAAACAACTTCTCCCCTACAACAAATAATATGTTAGGGATTTGAATAGTGTCAAGCACAGTAGACAGCTTTACCGTGTGGAGACTTTGAGGTCTTCGTGTGAAATGGTGTAGATTTTGGTGGAGCTGGTGTTGCTGGAATCGGCTCTCGGCCGGGGTGAATGTGCCCTACAAAGCACAGCAACTATGATTAGGCGTTTTCCAGTTAGACGAACGTCTCAATGGACTTACCTGGAACATTGTACTTGCACAGAACACACTCTGGGGCAGGTGCGGGCTCGGCAGGTGTTGATGACTCCTGGCTCTCATCGACCTCCATATCGTCTGTATTGCTCGAGCTAACACCGTCATCGCTTGCACTCTCGTCACCTGCAGCCCGATTCTTCAGATACTTCTCCACCTTGTGAGATAGCTCGTGAACATCAGTGAACAGTTCCGCTTCTGTAGGACTCACAGTGTACAGGTATTGCAGATAGTATTTGAGATGTCCGAGCAAGGTCCACTTGGTCCGGATCTTGCCGTCGCATTCCTCAATGACATGCTTCAGGGATGAGTCACCGCTTTGATCATGAGGGTCACCGTGTCCATGTTCACGCAGTGCTTCGTTGAAGAGGCCGTTGTGGAGCAACAGCACCAGTGAGTGCAAGATCGGAACCACAGCAGCATGGTCTTCACTGCTCATCGAGGTAGCTAGAGTGTCCACCATGTCAAACAACCCCCACTCAAGCGCAAGCGGAGTGGTGTCACAAACGTTTACTGAAACTCAGAAGCACATATCAGTTAATAAAGAGCAGTAGGTAATGGAAAATACCTCAACACTTACAATCTTCACGCAGAATCGATGAGTCAGTTAGTTCTCCATTCGCTGTGATAGCGTTATCCAGCGTTTGGCAATACTGGAATCGCGGAATGCGTCCGGTGCCGATGTTAGACAATGCAGCACTGAGGAGTTCCTGTCGAAGCGTGGACAGAATCATCACAGAACGAACAACTCGTTGGATGCGTTGCAATTCGTGCTGGTCTTCTAACATAATGCGATCGGAATACCAAGAGAGCACTGCTACCGTCGACATTTTACAAATCATCGGAACAGATACGACGGTTTGAATCCCTGCTCGTCGAGCGTGTGGGAGCAGGAAGAACTGAGACTGCTGAGCGGTATGCAGATCAAGCCATTCCGGATGCTGGCCACTGAAGACACTTCCAATATGACCTTGGCCAGGATCCACCATAATCATAGACGACACCTTCCTATACTTTTGAATAGCGTCGTTCCACAGCGTAGCTGTATCAATGGGGTGATTCTTAGACGCTCGAGGCGACAACAGTCCTCCTGGCTTTGTTTGTCGTTGGATAGCGGGGCTATTCTTCTGCCAAATGCTATGTGTGATCAAGACGCAGTTATTGTCGTCATCCAGTACCGGACAGTGCACTTGGCCTATCAACCACGGATCCTGCAAGAAAAGCATCATGTGAGCAACAGCGCCAACAATTCGAATGCTAGTTACTTACGCGGGTGATCACTCGAAGTGTGAATTCCAACGCTCCAGCCAATGTCGTGGGGTCGATATGGTCGACAGCTACCGTGGCTCGAAATCCACTCTCTGTAGCATGGTTAGCAATAAGGAACTTCGCCAACTTATTGTGCGCAAAATCAACTGCATCTGACAAGGGAGACGACCCCCATCGATCGAGTAAATTCACATTCGCTCCACAATCGACCAAATACTTGGCAATCTGCAAATGTCCCTCAGCACTTGCAACGTGCAGCAGTGTCCGTAAGTCATAGTCTTCCATATCTGGACGCACTAATTCTGGCACAAGTTGCTTCAATGTCTCCATATCTCCTCGTTTCGTCGCTCGGAATGCAAGTGCGATATTCTGTTCCTCTTCACTGCTTTTAACATGACGACTCACCAGTTTTTTCTTCTGATGAGCACGCAGCATCTCTGCGATCGCAAATTGCTGCTTCTCCAGTGCAATGCTAATAGGTGAGCGTCCTCTGGCATCCACAACATTGGTATTCACCCCAGCAGAGAGCAACAACTCAATCACACCTAATTGGCCGTTCTCCACTGCAACATGGAGCGAAGTGCGTCCGACCTCATCTGTCACATTCACTTCTAACCCCCCAAGCCACGAGCGCTTCACCTTCTCCATGTTGCCTTCCTGCACTGCATGGAAGAAGGACGCGACATCATTACTGGAATGGCTCCTGCCAGTCAACAATATCAGATCGTCAACTTGAAGTTGCCTTTTTGAGCGTTACACTTGTCAATGACTCACCGTCTCATCCCCTCGGTCTCACCAGTCGGTAATTTACTATCGAACAGCGAAATGTTGCCATAATGCTCACGTTCCAAAAGTCGCAAGATAGCTACATTTTTGCATTCGACTGCGCAGTCGATAGGAGAGCGTCCCCAACGATCCAGAGCTTCTGGATTGGCTCCACATTGAAGAAGATAGTCTACCATCTCGAGTTGCTCGTCACTAACAGCGATATGTAGTGGCGTCCTGGCAATTCAAATTAAATAATAAAACCATTGTTAATTCGGGGGTTAAAACGGAGGAGAGCGACGAATTACCTCTTGTCATAGTCGGCAGCGTTCACATCAGCGCCGTGTTCCTCGCGTAGACGACGCATGGCTTCCATGTTGCCCTCGGCCGCGGCCCAGCACATGGCAGTGGAGTGCGGATCACCAGGTTCCATGCTGTCGGGAAGAGAAGAACTTGAACTATGCGCTCATATTCTGTCTAAGGTTAGCAGATGGTATCCATTTCGATGGTGCCAAATGTAGCCATGACGTGGATGTAGCCATTATGTGTAATTCTTCACTAAAACTCGTCCATCCATAGGATAAATGTTAATTAGAAGTGAAGTATGCAGAGATCGCCAAAATCGAAAATGTAGCCATCTTGATTCATCACTTTACATCATAGTCTAACTGTATTGTCAACCGAGTTTTCTTCATTAACGAATTTTCTTCCCAGAACAGAGATCAAGGAAGAAGAAGTTACAAGTGATAATGGTTGGAGGTCGTGATGGAAGAAGACAAGGACATCGTGGAGGTGGAAGAAGTTCAAATTTTCGTATTCCGCAGTTTTCGTCGAATCCGTCCAACCTCCAGTTTATCCGATCCGTGCTCAAGAACTGTCCCAACCACAAGTTAAAAGAAACGATCGAGCATTTGGGCAAGGCTTGGCGCAATTGCTGGCAAAATGTCGAGAATTTACCATTGGATGCGTTGAAAATTCTCCTGTCGACACTAGCCCGACTGCCATTTTCAGCATCTATTGGTCCACCTCCACTACCAGCAATGAGCAAAGCAGTAAGTACATTGCTAAGTCAAGTTTCACATGATGAGGATGACACTTTGGATGGCAATGATGGAACTCTTGAAGGTGTGGAATTAATTGAACGAGTTGTCACTCGGTTACTCAAATTTACGTGGGATCTGAAGAGAGACGATGTTAAAGATGCACTAAACGAGATGATCGTAGAAGCAGACAGCAATCTAAACGTCCGATTGAAGGCCCATTAGCCAGTACGCAATCGATTGACGTCGCTGTTAAGTGAAATGGAGAAACCCTGGATCATCAAAGTGAAAGTACGTGAAACCACGGAAGTGGAACGTACGGTTGTACCGGATTGGCGACACCCGACAGTGGCGTGGTTAACAGACTACAAAAACTTTTAACCAGCTTTATTACCAAAGCTGCAGCTCCCTCGTACCAATGAAGGACGAGTTTATGAAAGTAGTGAGGAATACTTTATGACGATTGTGAAATTGTGGATTGGAATGACCTTCGTAGAAGGGAATAACACATTGCTACCTCATTGTACGATCAAAATGGGGGACAAAGTTTGTGACCAACCACTGTGGCCTTTTCCGGGGAAAACGTCAATGAAGTGCAAGAACTCGCGTTGTGATCGTTATGCAACATTCGTGTGTGCTCACCGACAACATGCAAAAGGATACTGCAACAAATGTGCTGGCGAATACCAGCAGCGATTGCGAGGTCCGCCAACCAAATACGCGTCGACACATATCTACGATGGTTGTATTTCCTCTGTAAAACATGACGGCACGCTTTCGATCGAGCAATTTGCGTCACGGAAACCACCGCAGAAAACAATTCACTGGAAAACTACAAAGCGATTATCGAGTGCCAATTTGATCGGAATAGTTAGACTTGCCAGTCGTGAGGCATCGTTGCGAACTAGTGATGAGATTTACTGGGCAGAAGTTATTTCCCAGGGCAAGAGCTTTGATGAGTACAAGGCCCGTGAGCGAGGGTGCTTAATGCTGCGTCTACTCCAGTATCTCGATGAACCGGGAAATGCGCTACTGACTCACAATCCTGCTGTAGGAGATGCAGTAGCGATGATTGATTGTCAAACATTTGTTCCCGAGTTCATTCCAGTTTTGAAAGCGCTAGAAAAGCAACGTCAGATGCCGGTCCCATTCCAGGAAGGTGCGTTGCTCAACTTGTGTAACCAAACCAGCTTTGGAGCGAACTTTGTTCCAGATCGAATGGACGATGAATACAGTGACTACGATGCTGGAAATTCCACAACTGATATCACCGATGGATCATCCTTAGTAGATGCAGTCCGAAAGATAATTCAGTCGTCACTGCTCGATCCAATTATCGAGATTCGTCGAGATGGAGGGCTATGTTCGCGTTTAGAGATCTCGCTGGTTCAGTTGGTTAGTAGTGCGACATTAGATCCAGGCCAGCTGAAAAGTTTTGCGGAGGCATTGGTGTACCCAGTGCATTGCACTCAGGGACCACCTGGTACAGGTAAATCGTACTTGGGTGTCGTGGTAATTCGCGCTTTGCTCATTGTGCGTGATCTCTGGAAATTGAAGAATCGCGAGGTTGGAGACCCACCAATTCTAGTTCTTTCCTACAAGAACCACGCGATCGATGAATTTTTATTGGACTTGCTCCGGTCTGAGCCTACGCTGGACCACAATCCAAGAAGAAACACGTACTTTGGGAAATATTACTTAAACAACAGTTTTAAGAGACTGGTACGCATCGGTGGAGGGTGCAATGATCCTGAATTGGACCCATATCGTGAGCGCAATGTTGCTTTCTCAGATCCCAGTGTTCGCAAAGTCTCTCAACGCATCGAAGAGTGCCAAGATGTCCGTGATCAGTGGCACAAATTTCGTGATTGTTTTACACCCATTTTTGAAGCGCAGACTACACTTGGTGATGGAGCAAAATCACTGAGTCAAGAGGAATGGAAAATTGTACAAGGTGCTGTTCCAGCCGCGTCATTTGCCGTGAAAACACTTCTCAAGTTGTCAGAAATCACCAACATGATCAGTGAAGACAATGCATTGGTAGCTGATGACTCTGAAGATATGACATACGGCGAGAGTGAAGACAGCGACAGTGATGAATGTGTGAAGATGAAGATTTTTTCTCGAATCGATGCAGTGAATTTCATCCTAAAGAAGAAACCGATGCTCTCTAATGATGATATCGCTAGTCTTTACGAAGGTATTAAGCACTACGATCCTGAAATTGATCCACAAGAAGTGCTGTATCAGTGGATTTCGGGCTTTTGCCCGCTATCCGCATGCACGTATTCTGAGTCCTGTCTGAAGGTGTGCATCAATAAAAGCAACTATTGTGAAGCGCATTCCTGCAAGTTTACACAAGATGGAGAACATTTCTGCCTTGATGGTGTAATTCACAAACGGTTGTTCTGCGAGCTCCACTTGTGTTTGGCAGAAAAATGCAAGAATTCCCGGATGAACGAATCTCAATCGTTTTGTGAAGACCACGCATGCTTCGTGTGCTTAGCTCGAGAAGAACCAGCAGATATTGCCATGGAAAAACCTCCTCGAAACACGTGTGAACGACATCCGTTATGCTGGGGCCTGGAGGGTATGTGCTCGGAAATCACAGAACCAGATTCGTCTTACTGTAAATTGCATGACGAGAAATTGTACTGCAAATGGATGTCGAAGCATGGCAAGTCTTGTGGTGAAGTTGCTACAGCAGGACAGTATTGCAGTCATCATCGCGCTGAAGCTGTAAAACTATCAGCTTGCATGGCCCAAACAAATACTACAAAATGTCAGGCACCAACTAGGAAAGACAAACCATGCAAAGGAACGCCTCTATCGCGATCCATTTTCTGCAGAGATCATGTTGGTCGTATTAACTTCCCTGTCACGAAGGCCCCTGAACTATCATTGCCTAAGGATGAAGTAAAACTTGAGGCAAAAGCTAGTGGAGTTGAGGCTGTCGAACAACAGGAGTTTGTAAATCAAACTTCTCAACCTTCACAGGCTTCCGAAATTGATGAGCCAAACATGAAGGAATCTGAAACCACGGACACTAAAACACCGGACGATGAATTATGGAGTTCAGATAGTGATGTGGAGGATATTGTAGACATTGCCCAATACGACTATGAAGACGAAGTCGAGGAATCGGAACATCTCCAACATATGCGCGACGTTCTTGCGGTTGACGATGAGGTTGATGAAGCCTCTGATGCAGTAGAGGAGATTGAGACTGAAGAAAAATCTCCTTGGGTATCAATGGATCAGCAGCTAATTCATCCCCACGAATGGAATTGGAAAATGACGCTGGAAGAACGATGGGGTGCACTCTTCTCAGTAATAAACTTGTGGGGTGATCTCAATACCTGCCTGCAGCATGCATTTGTCAAACAACTCAAAGACTTAAAAGTTGAGCTTCAGCGTGAGATTCTACGAGCAAATTCCCGTGTTTATGAAGGTAAAGCTGTTATTGGCGGAACAATCACGGGCTGTGTGTCGAGGCTGGAAGCAATTCGGACTACCAACCCGTTCGCGATTTTGGTAGAAGAGGCGTCGGAAGTGATGGAACCTTTGCTGGTTTCGTGTTTTAGTTCATCCACACGAAAATTAGAGATGATTGGCGATCATATGCAACTTCAGCCATCCGTCATGGGTAGAATCGACTTCGAGCGTGTGAACAAGATCAACATCTCCATGTTCGAGAGGTTAATTAATGCTCCACATGGAAACGAAGTACCCTCGTCGGTCCTGTCGATCCAGCGTCGAATGCGCAAGAATATCTGCGATCTCACTCGAAACTTTTACTCGGAGATCACGACAATTGAAGATCATGAAGTTTGCGGTACGAAGGTCATTGGAGCCTCAAAAAGGATGCCAGGGATGTTTCCACTTCTAGATGCTTGTGAAGGAAAAGGACGTGAGGTTCCGGGAGTATCACCGAATATTTTCTTTTGGACGCATTCTGGCACACAAGAACGTGCCTCGGTTGGGCTGTCTCGAATAAACAAACAAGAAGCCAAGATGACGTGTAAATTGGTGGAATACTTGGTAACCTGTGGTGTCCCGGCCACTTCCATTGCTGTGCTAACTCCTTACAAGGGTCAGTTAATGCTTATGCGGAAAATGCTCATGACGACCTACGGATTGAGTAACATGACTAAAGGACGAGATCCACGACCTGCTCCATCGTGTTTTGTATCAACAGTAGACCGCTTTCAAGGTGACGAAGCTGATATCGTGATTATTTCTCTGGTGATTGATGGCAAGTCTCGCACACCGTTTGTAAAACTTTAGAATCGGATGATCGTCTTGCTCAGTCGAGCACGTCTGGGGATGTATGTTGTGGGTAATGTCGATTACTTTAGAGAAACAACGCACTGGCAGAAAACTCTTGAACTTCTGGAAAAAGACGCAGAATCCGACAACACTAATACAAACTGCACAACGTACGATGGACCTCGTATTGGTAATGCGATTCCGATTTGTTGTCCCGAACATCGAACGTCTGTAGCTCTTGCAAAAGAAGATCGAGACTTGAAACTTGGATTTTGTACTGTGGTGTGCTCTGTAGAGCTTTCATGCACTCATGAATGCGGCCTGATGTGTCATTGGCCTCAAATGAATCTCCACAACAAAAACTGCAAAGTAGAGGTCGAATCGCCTTGCAAACGCCATCCTCGAGTCCTCAAGTGCTCTTTAGTGACGAAAAAGATGCCTATTGATGATGCATTGAAGAAATACCAGTGCGATATCTGTGTGGAGGTGACCTTGCCTTGTGGTCACAGCCAAAAGATGAAATGCTACTCGCACACAGAGATTGAAGCTCAACGTGCTTCGTGGCCAGCTTGCAACCAAGAAGCTATCGAGCCGTACGTGTACCCTGAATGCAAACATATTCTAAAGTGCAAGTGCAGTGAGTTTGATCGGTATTCCAATGGATTTGCACCTCCATGTGTCGAGAAAGTCGAGTACACACCACCTTGCCAACACACAGTATTGCTCTCGTGCTATGATCGACAAGACTACACTAACCAAGCTCGTCGGTTTGTTTGCAAGGAGAAGGTCAAGGTGTCATTACCTCGTTGCGGACATGAGGTTGTTATATCGTGCCCGACAGCAGAAACATTAAAGCAATGGATTGGTAAATCATGCCCAACAATGGACTTAGTTCAAGAGGGTGAGTCGTATGGTTCCAAAGACTACTTTTGCAAGCGATCTGTCAAGTTTCAACGACGTTGTGGTCACTACGAAATGGTCCGGTGTGAGCGAGCTTTCGAACTTGCACAAAGTCCATCGCGTTGCCAGGAACCGGTTGTTGTACTGAACCCAGAATGTGGCCATGATTGTTCAACAACTTGTTTTGAGGAGAAGCGACTTCATGAAATGGTTGCACAGATATCGGGGAAACCAGACGACATCAACCCGCTTGAAATTGTACACGAAGGTGATTCTAGCAACTTTCGCAGCTACGGACTCAATGTCCAATGCTCACAGGAGGTAGTGTATTCTCGAGTATGCGGCCACACAACGAAGATGAAATGCAGCGAGGCACGTCACATCACTACGCTATGCGAAGAATTGGTGGCACTCGAGCTGCCGATTTGTAGACATGTAGTGCGTCTACCATGCCACTTGAAGGAAATTTTTAGCGAGTGGAAGCCGTGGCAAACTCCGTTGCCATCGATTCAGCTTTTACTTGAGAACAGCGTTGTGGAGGATATTCTACCTGTTCCTGGGGCGCCACCAGCAGCTTTGAGATTCATCTTAAAAGACTGTACAGATCCTGTGAGCTTCCGTCGGACAACTACATGCGGACATGACATTGAGATGAAATGCGGTGATGCGTTTAAAATTCTACAAGGTAAACACGCTCCAAACCCATGTAGCGTTCGCGTTCTGAAACAATTAAGCTGCGGACATGAAGTTACGATGAAATGTTCTGATGAGATTAACAGCATAGTTTGCCAAGAAATTGTGGATAAACCCTGCTGGAATTTCGCGAGTTGTGGTAGTATGGTCACAGTATCATGCAAAGCGCCAGCAGAAACTATTCAATGCTCGAAAGAAACAGAATGGCGTTGTTTGGAGGGCCATTCGTTTTCGTTACGGTTGTGCAGTAGAGGGTTTCCATCGGATTGTCCTTGTTGCTCGACGACTCGCTTGGATACTGTAATTGAGGATACTCAAAGAGCTTTGAGTGACAAGAAGCTGAGTCTTTGGTCACCGGAAACAGCTCGATTTTTACCAGTTATCAATGGCGTGACTCATGTTACCATGAGTTTGTCTAGCAAACGTGAGTTCCTTGCTCGGAAACTCAAATTGCTGATGAAGTTCAAAGATGGTCTGAATGGAACGACAAACTGGACTAACCCTCTCTTTTCACCGGTTGAGATTCCAGTGTTCGTGGTGTTGAACCGAAAACTACAAGGACAAACTATTGAAAAGTTTGAGATGAAGGATTTCGGGAGTCTACAGACATTTAATGGGATTGAGGTTTACGAAGCAACCCAAGAAAACTTCGATCGGGTAATTAGTGGTTCCAAAGCATCTATTCTACTTGCTCATCTCTACACGGCGAAATATCTGATGAACCCTGTGGACATTCCTAAAACCAAAGGAAAAAAAGGAGTCAATGTACGGGAGTGGGTAACTCGCCAGGTATCTCACGGGTATGATACACTTTATCGTGATGCAAAGTCAGGAAAGAAGGGTGGAAATTGGATTGTGTGGCATCCGTACGCCTTGTTCCCTGTGCATCGAGTTGAAGTCACGGACTCGAACCGAGAAGCGGTTTTGAAATGCCTGTCTGAAAAATCTCAAGTGGAGCATCCAGTCCAGAAGATTTCGTTCAAGAAGCCAGCAGGGGTAGATAGCGTTGATGAAGAAAAACCAATCGCTACCCGAGCTTCTGTCCTATCGGACGAAGATTTGGACAAACTTCGCATGTTGGTTAGATCAGTGAATCCGTTGTATGAGAAACTTAACGTGTGGTATCCCTGGGATGGCAAAACACTCTCCACTGGAGCAGCAGAGGCAATTCCTCAACGCATGGAGAAGACACTCGCATCCAAATTGAGTTTTGTGCCATCAACCATAGCAAACAACAAGGAACCAGACTCAAAAACACCCTTCGGTGGGGTGAAGTATGTACAAAAGCTGCAGACACAAGGAAAGTTGAAGCAAGATGGCAATTTGTTCTTAGCGTTAGAACTCCTGGCAGTACGGAAGCAAGACATAGCAGAAACGCGAGTGAAATTGGAGGAATACGTGACTCGAATTTGCGTGGAGGAAGGAGGATATGCTCATCCACTCGTTATCGTAGCCATCGCACGCTTGGCTGTCCGTTTAAGTCGAAGCCAGGCTTCTGACACTCAACGAAAGCTCCTTCAGATTTTTGCTTCAATTTATCCAGAAGCAAACGCTTTATGGTTAAGTGATGCAGAGGTGCAGTTGGTGCAGGAGGTCTACCAAAAGAATGCAATTGGCTCTATCGTCTCGGGTTCATTGTCAGTGACGGACAAATGGGAGAATTTGAAGAGTCAATACGGCTGTCGTTCGAAAGCAATGGAAGAACTACTGAAGCTGGTAGGTCTGAAAAAGGTCAAACAAGCTGCAGTGAATTTATTCAAGAACGCAATGGTACTACAACAATTGTCTGCAACCCAGCGCAAAAAAAATTCGATGGCTTTCAACTATTGTTTCGTGGGCAACCCTGGTACAGGTAAAACCACAGTCGCTCGCTTGTTTGCTAACGTCCTGAAAGACTCAAAAATTCGCCAAACCAATTCTTTCGTCGAATGCACTGCACAGAAGTTAAAGGACGACGGAGCTGCCGAATTTCGACTGAAATTGAATCAAGCAAAGGGTGGTGTCTTGTTCATTGATGAAGCTTATGAATTGGACCCTGTCGGTGATTTTAAGGGTAAACCGATTGTGGCGGAGTTGTTGACGGCAGCCGAGGACCAACGTGACGACTTGTCGATTATTCTTGCAGGCTATGAAGATGACATTCAGAAGAAATTGTACGCCTACAACGATGGTCTTCCCTCTCGCTTTAATGAAGTCGTATTCGAGGACTTCGATACTCAAGAGTTGGAGATTGTGTGGGATGGTATAGCGCAAGATCGTGGATGGGAGTACGAGAAGGCTATTGCAAAGGTAACTTGTCGACGTCTTGCTAAGGCAGCGGGACGCAAAGGTTTTGGAAATGCACGTGCTGTACGCAAACTGTTTGAAGAAGCGAGTAAGGAGGCCATGGCTCGTGACGACTTTGGCGGTGAGCTCAAGTTTCAGACAGTTGATCTGCTTGGAGATCGGCCGTCGACCAACCCGAAGCTGCAAGTTGTGCTGAAGGAGGTGGAAGAGAAGACTGGGTGGCGCAAGGTTATGGAGGAGATGAAGAAGTTGGTTCGTATTAGTGATGAAAACTACGAACGTGAACTCAAAGGCCTGGAAACAGTCCCGATCTGCCTCAATCGACTGTTTTTGGGAAACCCTGGCACGGGTAAGACGACTTGTGCAGGGTACTATGGTCGCATTTTGAAGGCACTTCACTTCTTGAGCAATGGTGAAGTCGTCCAGAAGACAGCAGGGGACTTTATTGGGGGTTATGTGGGTCAGTCGCAGACAAAAACTTCGCAGATCCTGGACATGGCGAAGGGCAAAGTGCTTGTGATAGACGAAGCCTACGCTCTCAACGACAACATGTATGGCAAACAAGTGCTCGACGTATTGGTCGAGAAGGTGCAAGGAACGGAAAGTGATGATCTTGCTGTGTTACTGATCGGATATGAGCACGAAATGCTCGAGATGCTACGTACTCAGAACCCTGGACTGATGCGACGATTTCCACCGCAGTATGCATTCCACTTTGAAGACTACATGGATCATGAACTACTAGATATTTTGGAGTGGAACTGCGCTAAGCGAAGCGTGACGTGTCCGTATGATGTTGCTGAAGCATTACTGAAGCAGTTAGCACTTCAAAAGACCCAGCCGAACTTTGGTAATGCCGGCGCAGTTGAACAACTTCTGAAACACGCGTTAGGCAAAGCAATGAGTCGGCCCATGGTGAACGGAATGACTCTATTGACATTGAAAGATGTTGGTGTCAATGTGGACTCTGCAGAGAAGGAGGATCCATTGATGGTGTTGGACAAGTTGTGTCGTATGGACGAGATCAAGGAACAATTGTCATGCTTGAGGAACGAGATGATTGTTGCAGACCGCGAAGGCTCAAAACTTCCTGAAGTTGGACATTTCGTGTTCCGTGGGTCACCAGGCACGGGTAAAACTACTGTTGCTCGCGTGATGGCCGACATTCTACACAAGATGGGGGCTCTAGCAACGACGAAACTTGTGGAAACCTCGGGGTTGGATCTCACTGCTGAGCATGTTGGTCAAACGAAAAAAAAGGTGACCGAAAAACTTGGTGAAGCGAAAGGAGGACTGCTTTTTATTGATGAAGCGTACGAATTGGGCAAAGGAACTTATGGAGAGGAGGCCATGACGACACTAGTGGCTGCCATGACGGATCCATCGTATGTCGGTATGGTTATCATCATAGCTGGGTACCCGAAGGATATGGACCAAATGCTGGATCACAACGTTGGGCTGAAAAGCAGATTCACGCGGTTTATCGACTTTCCCGACTGGGAGGCACAGGATGCAGTAAAGTTCCTGAGTGAGAAGGCGGAGGCTGAGAACTTCGAGGTTGAAAGTGAGGCCGTATTGTCACTGAAACAAACATTTGTGGAGCTCAAGAAGTTGAGCAACTTTGGCAACGGACGAGATGCCGTGCGTGTGTGGAAGGAGTTGATGCAGTGCCGTTCTCAGCGAGTGGTGAATGAGCCTGAAGAAGAGCGCACTATCACCGAAAGTGATGCTGATAAGGCAGGCGAGATCATTTTAGTTGCACGTCGAGGTGGCGGTGTTCCAGGCAAAGGAGTTGCAGCCGACGAGGATCCGATGAAATTGCTGGATGAATTGTATCGGATGGATGAAATTCGAGATCAACTCTCTCGCTTGCGGACGGAGATGGCAGTTGCAGAGCGTGAAGGTTCGGCACGCCCTGAAATCGGACACTTTGTGTTCCGGGGATCTCCTGGTACTGGTAAAACTACAGTAGCGCGTGTGATGGCACAAATTCTTCACGCGATGAGCGCATTGGGGACAACTAAACTGGTGGAGACCTCGGGGTTGGATCTAACTGGCGAGTACTTGGGTCAGACGAAGACGAAAATGACAGATAAACTTGTTGAAGCCAAAGGTGGATTATTATTCATTGATGAAGCGTACGAACTTGGAAAAGACCACTTTGGAGAGGAAGCCATGACGACGCTAGTCGCTTCCATGACGGATCCATCGTTTGCCGGTATGGTTATCGTGATTGCAGGGTACCCGAAGGACATGGATGTCATGCTCAATCGCAATGCTGGGCTTAAAAGCCGCTTCACCCGCTTCATCAATTTTCCAGACTGGGAGGCAGAAGATGGCGTAGCGTTCCTCCAAGCAAAAGCTACGAAGGAGAACATCAAGTTAGATCGTGAGACTGAAGCTGTATTGCATTGGATTTTCGTCGAGCTGAAGAAACTCGAAGGTTTCGGTAATGGTCGTGACGCAATTCGAGTGTGGAAAGAGATATTACAATGTCGTGCACAACGTGTATTTGACGCACCGGAGGAAGTTCATACGATCACAGCGGACGATGCAGGCAAGGCAGGTGAAAGTATCCTAGCTGCTCGTCGACCACCGGATGGACCTGTACTTTCGCAGTCATCTCTGCCTCGAGATACTTCGATGTGCAGGACGCAAGAGCGACAACCGCAAACACAGCATTCTTTGCGTGAAGAGGAGTTGCAAAAACCCAAAGAAGTTACGCTTGATGAACAACTCGAGGAAAAAGCGGTACTTCCAGTGGAAGCTGATGATGTTGAAGTGGATGCTGAGGAAGACCCAGACGTCGACGAAGCTGAAAAAGAGAGACAAGTTGAGCGAGATCCCGGTGTTCCGGACGAGGACTGGGAGGAATTAGAGCGTGCAAAAGAGGCCCATGCAGCTCATCTGGATGCTCTAAAACGTGCTCGTGATCAAGCAAAGCTGGAAGAAGAGAGGCGCCGCGCTAAAGCGATTCAGGAGAAAATTCGTCGGATCTGTCCATGTCCGATGGGTTTTGACTGGTACAAGGCTGGCGTTGTGCTGGCGGCAGTCACTATGTGTCAGATGCGCAATTGAATAGCCAATTTACGTGTTGAAGTGTGGTAGATTAGGATGGAGGAGTATGGGTATTTCATACACTACATTAGCGAGAATATATTTTGTCGAGATTCACTATGCTCCGGACCAATGCAGCAGATAGCACAGCTCTACTACATAACTCTTCGGTATTAAGAGAACGGAATGTTGCCGCTTTGGTTAGTCCTTGAATTTCAATGGAACTACTTCAATATCTTCAATATCTACACGTGAACAACTACGAACAAGCCTTACTTTTCGTAGTTGAGGAGGGTGGTACATTGGTTACGTGAACACTTGCCGAACTCGGATCAAACTTGCAGAGTATTGTGTCATGGACACTGGACACCGCTGTGATTTGGAAAATGGTTCAGATAGACAGCTTGCCGAATTCGTGGTCCCAGGAAGATACTGAATGAGGATATGATCGAGTCTAGACCCGACCCGAACAAAATCTCGTCTACTACAAAAGGAAGATAGGAAAGGTGTAAATGAGCTGTATGCACGGCAAATCCAAGGACGATCGACAAGTTGAAGGTGTTATACGGACACTGTTGTTTGATCTTGCTTCAAATATTCACAATCAACCGTCCATTCTATCGCTTAGGGTGGGTCAGTGCTCGTTGTAATCCAGTAAACATTTTTCAGGTGGTAAGTAGAAACTCTGCGAGCAGTACAGAATCTCAAGAGTGATGCTCGCACGGTGCGAGCGGTGAATGAGATTAGCACCGTTGTAGATACAGTGTCATGGCCAGCAACTTAAAAAAAATAATGCCTTCTACAACAAAACTCACTGGTGGAACGATTTCCCGTGGTCGCTGAGCTACATAATAATGTCCAGATTCGACGATGCTATCTCTTCCCAGGGAACTACATGATTGCCTCTCATCAATTGCAAACAGAAGTTTACTACGTTTAGTGACCACTTTCATCTCTTGGAACAATTGTTCTCCTCTTTGAAATGTTAAACATATTGTAGATTTCGTCGGATTCAACCGCCACAATCGGCACTTCACACACAGGCAGAGAACTGTAAAGCAGTCATCCTCAGATCTCCACGTCCTTTTGACATTGCTAACGATAATAATGAAGAATTAACCTCAGAGGGCTCGTAAGCGACCACCACGGAGTCTTTTAACGATTAACGTACAATAACAACACTGAATTCACTCCAACAAACTAGATTAAACCAGTTCACTTAGCGACGTGGTCCAAGAAAATTATCTCGATGCACAGGGTGATGTAGGATGAGCTTCACACGACGATATATTGTTTTTGTTTTCTTGCTTTCTGTAAAAATTGTATGAACTCATAACCAGAATGAGATATTGTTTTTGTTTTCTTGCTTTCTCTAAAAATTGTATGAACTCATAACCAGAGAATCGGCGGTCGACAACAACTGTGAAGTATTGATTCTTTACACTACGTGTAATTGCGCGCCGAATGGATCACCGTGAAAACACCGAGAGTGATGAGGGCAACCATTGTTGCGCCGAATAAAAACTTCAAGGAATTCTTGATGATAGGCCAGGCCTTGGGATTTTTCTTCACTTCCGTTGCCACTGCTTTCGAGACGGTTTTAACTTGTTCACCAGTGAACTTATCCGTCTTCTTTACACCACGGAGGTTCTTGATGTTTAACTTGGTGGTCAACTTGCTGATAAAATTGTTCGTTGATGACAAGATTCCCCGTTCCTCGTTTTCGACAGGCAATTCTCCGCTCACTGTCAGTTTTCGACCTTCCCTTAGTGTTAGCAGGTGACGGGCTTTACCATCGATAACTTCATGGTTGGAATCAAACTTTTCACGGTCCTGGACACCACTTTCAGCATTGATGACGAAAGCAAACGTGACCAACACTAGAACTGCGATGAGTTGGAACCGCATTGGTTTTCGGGTGACTACCGCGTCGGTTGATTCTGAAATGAAAACAATCGAGACGACAACGTCCAGCCGTAAGCATTACTTCGATTTGCCGCTCCTTTCCTGTCTTCTTGCTGTCTCCCAGGTGTTACATGTAACTATGGAGCAAGAAGGCGTTAGATGTATTGGCTTTATGGGCTATTATAGCCAACATCATGCTTTCGCTTCACTCTTCCAGTAACTTAAGTTCGCACCTGTTGCGTGGTGAGATTCTATCGCTGACGATGTGGTTGCTGTAAATAAAAGTGAACTCAACTGACAGAGATATCCCTCACGGCTGGAATAACTGTAAAAACAAAAACACCTGAACACACTGGCAAATGTTTATTTCCAACCATCTACACCTTGTCGGGTAACAAGGATATGTCCACTGGGCAAACGGGAGCATAGCATTTCCCATTTACGTTTGATAAAGCATAGCGTCAACACTAACAATGATGAGACCCGCAAGGAGCACACCGTACAGAAGCTTCAAACCTTTCTTGATGACCGGCCACGTCCTGCGGTCCTTCTTCACCGTTACCGCAACTTCCCTCGAGATGGTCTTAATCTGAGCGTCACTGAGCTTTTCCGTCTTCACTGCACCAGACCCGCGGAAACGTTGCACTTTTGTTTGTAGTTTGTTGAAAAACGAACCCCCTACTCTTTCTTCAGTGTCCGTGAGCCACCATTGATCCGCCGTGGTTAGTTTACGCGTGCCCTCAAGGTTTTTGTCACCCTCAACGTTGGTGATCTGAGCCACATTTTCGGCATTGGTAAAGCTGATGCAACTCGCGATAAAGGTGGCCACAACTAGTGCCACGAAAACGCTGAAACGCATGATCGGTTCTTGTCGGCGCGAGAATTTGAGCGTTCCGATGGCCGATTGCGAAGTGAACTGGCCGTTTACTATTGGGCGTAGCGTGTTCAACCCCGCAATCACAGCATAAGATGGTGTTGAATAGAGCCGTTTTCATTTTTTGGGATCCTCTGCAACAGCAGGCACAAACTGTTTCGGAAGCAGAAGGCAGTGAGGCATTTGGTGAAATTGATCCCTTACTCTTCTGAAGGTAACATCCTTCGTATTGTTTTAAGTATGAGGATTTTCCTATCCGATAGGCTATCCTCAACAGAGCTTAAAGATAAACAAATCCTCCATCTGTTGGGAAGATCCAATTCCGAAGGAGACATTTGATGAACTAATGGCCAAAACCAAAACAATATGGCGTTCAAACTTTCAAAATGATTTTAGGTGTTTACAAACATTCTAATAAAAGTGAATCTAAAATTATTTTCTAGGCTATTTCAAAAAAGATTTTTTAAACTCTTCATACCAGACGCATACTGCACTCGTTATCGAAAGACTCTCCTTCACACAGTGAGCTCAAATCATCAGACTATCGCGAAATTTGAAGCGCTTGCACACTCCTTTCTCCTCGGAGAAACCCTGGCGTATTGCAGAAAACTATCTGTTCCTTACACACCGAGCCGATTCAGTCTTCCAGACACTCCTCGATTAAGTAACCCACAAGAATAACTAGTTTTCAGGCTTAATACATAACACTGTGCTATGTAGAGTCTTGAATCTGTTCTTTAAAGAAGTCGCGTCGACTACTTTGTTATGTACTTCTTTTTAACGTTCACAGAGAAAAGAAGAGAAGAGGGAGACGTATGAGGAGGGTAAACTTGCAACTAGATATATAAGTTCCCTGCATAAGGATGAAAGAGTGTTTTAGTAAAGCTTTATCCTATTGCTACCTTTGCTGACTGTCTTTGGTATGATAAAACACCATGGTTTTGGAGCGCCGTGCGTATTCTTGCCCGACTATCACTACGCATGTACACTGACTGTATACTAATGTTGCTGGTACTACAGATGGAACCTTATGAAAGCGCTTGTTGTAGCTCGTGTGGGGTTTACAACTTAGTTATACGCTGGTCGTTTTAAAACGCATTAAGTTAGTACGAAATGCATACTAGTATAGGTTATTAAAGAAGTCAACAGGACAAATTTTGATTTTTGAAGTATTATACATACTCTGTGCTGAAGTATTGTTTAGCATTTGCGTTGTGCAAGATTTCAAACAATACCGTAGCAAGTAACTCATTACTAGTACCATAATCGCTTCATTGCTCAAGCCATTTGCGGACCATAAATTACGAACAATTCGATCAAGAATTATCAGGAGCCCCACAAAGCAAAGTTCGAAATCAAAAAGCGTGCTG
>PCFV01000509.1:0-23717 GCA_002812785.1 Phytophthora litchii | reverse complement strand
ATATGACCACAAATAGAGGTAACCCAATGTTCGACTCTCCAGAATGTCGATCGATGTTTGATGACATTCTCAACACAATACTGAATTCAACAAGCTCCTCACTGTTCAATCAGACGAATTCTACTCAAGCCCTTTCAGCGTCCGGCCCAATCGACCAAAATGAAGATTACTCTCGCGATCATCGCTGCATTCGCCTACGCGGTCGTTCTCGCGTCTGCCGACACAATGCCAGTCAAGACCGACGCTGAACCTGAAGACCACCGCCGTGGACACTACGGAGGTCACCACGGTGGCAATTATGGAGATCGCCGCGGCCACTATAGCGGTCACCACTAAACTCTAAGCTTTCTCGCTGCATCATGTCGTAACTCGCCAAATGAACGTCCACTTCAAATTCAACCTGTACATGGCTACACTCGTACTTAATTCAGTTTGTGTAAAGGTGGTGTGCAGAGTCAGGTTTTTCCGCGTCATTCCCGTCATATCTCAAGATCGGACACGAGTCACAAGTCTTCGGGTATGAGGACGGTGTTGTGGCTTCTAGCGGCGAGTCTCGTGGTCTCTGGGGCATCCGCGAGCAGCCCCAAGTTCCATTATGGCTTCAGCGACTGTGTGGACGATGAACGCACGCTTTTCTACTATCTAAAGAGCGAGGAAACGTGTGCAGGGAATATGACAGGCGAAATACTCGCGAAACGTAGGTTCTGTGTGTTTTTATAGAACGATAAAGTGTCGAGGACTTATGTCATATTGTGTATGTAGCTCCTGTGCATGGCCTTCGCTGCGATGTCCAGTGTGAGCGGGGATATTATCTTGGAGCCAAGTACGTCATATTGTTGTCATATCCAAATCGATATGATGTTCTTATGATACATGTAGTTTTTCAGGTTCTGTGCCTGTATCAGGCTGTGAACGATGTCCTCAAGGCAAATACTCGCTGGGTGGAGGCATATTATTCTCACAACGCACTGATGCGTGGAGTTCTCCCTTGTCTGCTGAGCTACAGACGGACTGTATGACTCAAAACATGTACACGGGGCAATGGCAGCACAATTGCAACCCGTGGGAGCCTTCAGCTGATGGAGCCTACATCTCGTCAGGAGCCAATTCAGGTGTGATGCAGAATTTTGAAGGCACGAGACTTTATTCGACTGTGCGAGTCAGTGCCATTTTTGTGAGGGACGGATCCGTGACGTACAAGTACAGAGTGGACGCAGAGCAGCCATATGACGGTCTAATGTTCCAGATTGATGATGATCAAAGTGCTGGACTGGTCTCGCAGACTGAAGGTTGGAAGGAGGAGGTGGTGCAGGTGCCGGCGGGTGCGCACACTTTGGCGTGGAACTACATGAAGGACTATGCTGGGGATGCTGGAGAGGACAAGGCGTATCTGAAAGTGATCGAACTAGTGGGCACAGCTTGGTCTGACTTGCACTGCCATACTTGTGGAGGAGATATGACCAATAGTGGCGGCTCGCTATGTGCCTTCTGTGGTCCGAATGAGTACGCAGCGGCCAAGTCGAATAGTGAGTTGGACTTTACCTGCTACTCGTGCCCACCTAACACATACGCGCCAAAGGGATCAATTGGCATTTCGTCGTGCGTTGAACAGCGTGCGTGTTCGATGGATGATGTGGATGAGACGTACACCGCATGTAAGAACGGCGCGCGGGATGTGACTTACTCTTGGAGCGAGCCGCAGACATGTGATACGAAGCTGAAGAAAAGCATTAAACTACCAACACCACAGAAGGGGGTCGAGTGTGCGAGCTGTGCACGTGGCTTTGAACTGATGGAAGGAGACGCATGTGAGCCTTGTGGTACGGGACAAGCCTTGAGCGCCTCTGGCAAGTGTAAACAATGCCCTGCTGGTACAATTGTGGTGAATGCACTTGAGTACGGTGCTGGGACACCGGATGCGTGGAATTCTTGGCCTCCAATCGTTAACACGGAAGGAGCAAAACACGCTGGATGGAGGCTTACGAAGAGCGGACTATTGTTTGCACAACACACAAGCAATGACGAAGATTCCGGTGACTGGAGTCGTCCTAGTCGTTCTGCTCTATCGTTCAACGTGCCGTACGTCCACTCCGGCGTACTGAACATAACCTATGAACTAAGCGGTGTTCCCACATTTGAAAACGATGGCTCTCGTGCTTGGGTTGAGCTGGAAATTCGCGATGCAGGCGAAAGCAACAAAAAGGCCAAAAAGGAGATGGACCTTTCGAGCGCACCGAACAGCAACGATGGCACTGAAGACGGCAGTAGCAGTGGAGCAGGCCAGGACAGAAGCGTTGTTCACCTGCTTCATGGTGGTGAGAACGGTACGTTCAACGAAATTGTCCAGATTAACGTTACGACTGCGTCTGTGAAGGAATTCGCTTTCGTGGTGCGTGCAACTACTGCCGAAGCCAAACGTGCCATCGAGGCCAAAGTAATGTATCTTGGATTTACGGGCACGCAAGATGGTGGTGGTGTGAGCTGTGAGAGCTGCCCATCAGGATACGAACCTGTTAACTCGGGTGATGATTCGCAAATGTATGGCTGTCGAATTTGTCCTGCCGGTACGTTCGCTGAAGCTGGGGATGCTACTGGTATTGTCGCGTGTGGTGAATGTCCCGCAAACACTTACTCGAAGGAAGGTGCCTCCAAGTGTACTCCGTGTGGTGAAAACACGTACAGTAGTCCTGGTGCTGTGGCGTGTGCTGCTCCTCAAGCGCTCACATTGAACGCAAGTGCATCTTCAGACACGGTGACACAATCATCGTCTTCATCTTCGTCGTCCGCTGTGCTGTCTTCTGCACTCGATGGTCTGCAGGTGACTTATAACCTGTCACTACTGGAAGCTCTCGTGTGGGGCAACGAGAGCTGGATTCTGGACGACACGGTGTACGGAAATTCGTCAAGTCTGCAGTCCACGAGGCCAGTGGAGTCATCGATGGCTTTTGAAGCCGACCATCAAAACTATTGGTTTGCAGGCCTGTTTCGTCCTCTCGGAAGTGGCTGGTTAGAGCAGGTGCCAGGGCAGATTGTGGACCAGCAAGTTGATACGACTAGTGAGGTTGCCTATGTGGTATTTGCCAGCATGATAAACCCACGTGAGGCTGGCAACTACTTCCAGCAGAACAGTGGCGTGTATGGCAACGTCATGTGCTCAGCTCCAGCGGTATGCGCTTTTGTATTGTCCAACAGCGAAATCTGCGTACTAATTTGTATTGTGTGTTGCTGCTATAGCAATGGACTCTCGTGAACGGTGGTAGTCATATGGATATCTTGCCGTTGGAGTCTGGTGCAGGTGTCAAGGTTTCCTTTACTAATGGATCTCCTTGTGTCAATGGCAAGACGATGTCTACAACATTTAATTTCGAGTGTGACCTCAGCAGCGGTAAGTGATTCAAGGATACCTTTGCGAATGATGGACGCTAACAAATTGTGTGCCCACGCAATAGGTACCACGAGCAAACCAGCGTCAGCATCGCAGGACGACGACAAGTGTAATTGGGATATTGTCTGGAAGACTGCTTATGCGTGCCCGGTTTGCGATGACGATTATTTCAATGAGCTTCGCTCGACTTGCAATGGTGGTGAGCAATTGGTGTCCTATGCTCGCAAGTTGGCGTGCTACGGTGGCTCCGAGTCCGCGAGTACTGAAACCATCTCTACATGCACGGAAAGCGCCGTGGTGCTGGACACGAAGGCTCTCTATTCGGTCTATGTGGCGATCGTTGTTGTTGGCTTTGTGGTGTTGATATTGATGATGGGTATCCTCATTATCCACCGCAAGTACCGCAACGCATACAATGATTACCTTTATCTGAAGGGCAAGATGCCGACGGAGGAGAAAACACAAGATGACGGTTCGAAAGAGACAACATTTGAGTTTACGCCGAGGTCCAATGCGCTGCATAGTTCCCCATTGGGTGGCGCATCGTCACCCGCTACACCCGAACAGGGAGAGAAAACCCCCGATGTTGTCGATGCCAGTAATGCGGTTGATGACGATGGTATTGACCTCAAACTGCACAGTGTCCAAAGCGTTTAGAACGTTGCCGGTAAATGTGAAGTCTTTGGCTTTGTGATTTTTGTGTTGCTTTTTGATCCGTGTACAGCCATGTACAGATAAAAATGGAGAAGCCTTTTCACAACGATTTCCCAGAGTTTTATCGATGCGAGAAATGCTGGAGATACCCGAGAGATTTCTAAGTTAACGGCTGATGTTTCTCCGTGGTTTTTAATGCGTTGTTCTTTCTGGTCAACAGGATATCATTGTTCAATTGGACTCCAAGTACTCAAGTCGGCTTTGCCACTCCCCACTCAAGCTTTTCACCTCAAGTTACAACATGAAGTCAATTGCTGTGATCGCTGTCATGCTTGTGTACCTGGTGTCGTTTGTGACGGCAGACCACATGCCGAGTACTGTGATGACCTCTGATCAAGACGACCAATCCTCGGACTCATCCGACCAAACCATGGCAATGGCCTCCAGACTGCGCGGGCACAGCACCGTCGGCGTCCTCACCAACACGATCAACGCTAAGAACAACAACATCCTCGTCACGAAGAGTACCGTTGTGCTATCGAAAAGCGACCGCATGCAGCTCGCGAAAACTATCAAGGAGATGCTGTCGAGCGGTCCCGAGGCGGGAGCATATAGTGATGTGTCGACAGAGGATCTCTTCGGTCTTCTGTCGAGTATCGCCACAAACCCGGCTGTTCTTTCCAATGCTGCCGGTATCATTTCTTCTGCGGCAAGTGGTAACACGGGTGCATTGGCTGGTCACGTGGTGGGTTTGCTGGGTGCTGCACTTCCGGCGGTTGTTCCTACTCCGGCACCCGCAGTGGAGACTCCTGCCCCCGAGGTTCCTGCTGCTGTTGCTCCTGAAGTCCCCAACACGTCGGCGTAAGCTAGTACCAATTATTATCGGCAAAATGTCAGGTGCTCGTGACACTTGACAATGTTTGAGTCGATAGCCGATACACGTTCATCCCAACTCTTTTCAACAATCAATGTGCGTTCCATTTCAATAACTTGTGATTGGATCTACATTTACGGAGTGCTGATTTGTGTTTGTGTTGTAGTGTCTGCAAAACTGACAGAATTAAGACATGATGGCATTTCACACTTCGTAGTTTTCCTATCAATCGTGAAGTTATACATTGACTAGGTCGTGGTCTCAGGTAGCTGAACCTCGACTGTCTCGGCGGCGATGACATGCTCTTTGGCTAATTCATTGATCTTCTTTGTACCAGACTCACCATCAGTTCCAGACGGAGCTGCCACAACTTCAGTAGTAGAAGCCCCAGATACACGACGATCGCCTACATCGGCACTACGTCTTTGAGTGAACGAAGCTCTGACAACTTTTCCTCGCAGGGTTGCAGGGAGCTTCATCATTTTGACGAAATCGTCGAAATTGATTCTGCCGTCCTTGTCAGCATCAGCCCTCTTGATCATCTCCTGGCAAGCTGTGATATCAAAGTGTTGACCCAGAAGAGCTTTTAGGTCCTCCTTCGTGATAGCACCGCGCTGAGATCGATCAAGCACGTAAAAAGCAGAAAGTAGTAAACTTTCATCTTCTGCGTCTTCAGGACTAATGGTGGCAGCAACAAACTCGAGAAGGTTGATACCATTCTCGTTTTGCTGATCAAGGCTGGTGACAAATGTGAGAGTTAACGACAATTTCTGAAAAGGAGTGATCAAAGTCCTGGGACGTACGCGCTGCAGATTTTTTCCATGTCAAGCTGGAAGCGCATGAAAGATGGTGCTAGATACAGCTCTTGCAGTGTTAGTTGCCCATTGTGAGCTGTGTTGAGCTCATTGTACACTGCAGAATGCACCGCAACCTGCTGAGATGACATACAAAATGCCATAGCCACGAGTGCCGCTCGTTGGAGCGGGGTGTAGTTGCAGAACGCTTTCACGCGCGGAATAAATACGTCGTAGCTGTTAGTGACAACAAACAAATATGAGGAAAATATAAACGAGTTGTAGCTGACCAAGCGTACACGTCAGGAGAAATCGCTTTTTCTGTCGACTTGATCCACGGGTGCTGCAGCACTTGTGCAGCTGTGAAGCGATCAGTTGATCTTGTCTGTACCATAACTTCGATGTGAATGACTGAAAATGCACTCACACAAAATAATACGTACGTGCAGGAGTTTTCGGAGCAACGCTTTTGCTTCGGGAGATACTGACTCCCATTCCGTACCAGTATAAGACACCTTACCTGCAAAGATACTATCGACTAGTTCATCCTCAGTATCTCCGTAGAATGGAGCCTTGTTGCTTAGCAACATATACTAGAAAAGGAATCAATTACGCAAAATAAGCAAACCTGGAGCTTAAGAAGCACATTGACACTTACCATGATCACTCCTAAGCTCCACATATCGCACGTCTCTTTGTAGTTTCCCTCAAGCACTTCAGGCTACAACATGTTTATTAGATTCCGTTCTGCATGAATAACACTTTTCAACACGTACTGCCATGTAGACAACAGAACCCAGAACCTTGCGCATGCTAGCTCCCATTTTGAACAGGGTGCTAGCACCGAAGCTGTAAAATACACGAAAAACATTAGTACCGAACATATCAAGATGAACAAATGACTTCATACTCGCAAAGTTTGATGTGACCACCGTCATCCAACGTCTCGACTAGAATGTTTTCCAATTTCAGGTCTCGGTGCTGAGAAATAATACAACAATGAACACGTCATTGATAAATGCAGCCCACTCGACAAGTTCAATAAAGCGTACACAAATGCTGCGCGAATGCAAGTACTGAACAACCGACGCCAAATTGCGCACGATGTCTTTTGCCTCATCCTCCGGGAATTTCTTATTGCGAGCCTTGACTCGATCAAGCAACTATTTGATGCTGCAATTAGCACAGTCTTTAATACACGAACGATATCGAAAATGTGCTTACCGTTCCGCCAGGACTGAGTTCCATGATGATGTAGAAGTGGTGAGCATCTTCGAAAGTCTCCAACATGCGAACAATATTAGGATGGTGCAAAACTCGCAGGATATCCATCTCCTTTTCGAATGCGTGGCGTTTGCTGCCCGAGCTGAAATGAACCGTTTTCATCGCGTAATGCTTATGAGTCTTGAGGTGTTCAACCTTCTCGACGACACCAAAGGCACCTCGGCCCAGTTCGCCCAGAACACGATATGTATCTAGGACCGGACTTTTGTGGTGCATGCATAGTTTCGTCTGGAACATATTGGGGCGGATCGTCTCGTTCGATTGAGTGCAACCCATATTTGTCTCGCAACTTCACTTTTCACTTGTCTAACGAAAATCGACAATGACCGCCTTGGAAGTTCACAGCTTACAGCTAAACAACCCCAAGAATAGGGTCTCTGCTAGAAAACTAAAAGTGCTCAGATACTGGTAAGGTTTGGCCGTAATTGGTGAACGTTCAGTCGATCTGAAGATAACGATCGAGCAGGAATTTCGGTCACCAACGCACTCCCTTAGTCAAATACTCATGCAACGGTCTACCGTACCGAATTATGAACGGACGAAAACGTCCTAGCAGCTTATGCGAGTCAGTGTCTGAGAAAATAGTAATGACCAGCGGGTTTCACTATTTTCCCCATACCACGTCTTCCTTCATCCAATCAAGGTGATGTTAATTCTACACACCGTCATTGGACATTGTAATATGGAGGCCGACACTCCGTGCTGTACACAGAGAAGAATACGATTTTATTAGACGAATACGATTGCTTATTTTCCAACTTGCTGTGTTTAGTTGTCATAGTGTCATAAATTTTTGTAGTAGCTTCGAGAGTTCGTGTTGTTGTGCGTTCTCAACAAGTTGAAGCGTTTTCGGTAATGGTACTCCATTAGTTGATCTAGATACATTTTCTGCAGTTTGAATGGTTGGTAGAACAAGTCGTTGTGTCGGTGAAGTGGATCGTGCAAACGGAGTGCATTGCTCCCACGTTCGGTAGCCGATTCGTACTTCTTCAATTTGTGTCACGATTTCAATAAATGCTGCTTGACGATTCTCTTCCTTGTCTGTCGAATCTGTAGTCGCGTAAAAACTGAAAACTGAATGAAGAATGGCTTCGTGCTGGTAGCAAAACAATGGGCCGTAAATTGAACTAAGAGCACTGCAAAAGCCTCCGTGAAAGTCCATGACATGTCTGCGAATTCGGTGTGATGGTTTATAAATTCTCAACCCCCACTTCTGGAAGGCCTCTTTCACTGCAACAAGCCCCGTGGCATGTGATACAATTCGATTATACTTCATTATTGTGGCTTGGCCGGATTGAAGCGGGTATAGCCTCCATTCGTTGCGTAGTTGCCGACAAATCTGATGAAAATACTGGTTTACCAAACGAAGGTGAAGAGCATTATCGTATGTTAGATAGCTAGCCATTGCGACGATGCAGTGCACTGGAATATACTCAAATCGCCCAACACGCATTCGTTTTTCTGGTGGAAAAACTGCAAGAAAGCAATTGTGAACTTCGTCCATCATAATCTCGTGATATCCTTGACCATGATGAACTTTTTCAGGCTTTGCGAGTTGGGACTTGCCTATCGCAAACAACGTATTGGAACAAAGTGTAATTGCTGTGGGGCAGTTTGATTGAAAAATGTGTTGTGCATTGACAACGTGGAGGCATGCTCCAACATCTGAAAATATGAAAAGTTCACGTCTCCCAGCGTCGCACACGATAATCTCATTACGATTTCCCACAGTCAAGTCACATGGAGTCTCGAACACGGAGTAAATCGCCGGTCGAAGCTCAGAATCGTCAACTTCATTTAGTTTAGTTCCAACAATCATTGTTGCGTCAGGAGTGGATCCACACCGACTGCCCCACTCCAAAAGAGGTTTCCCTCTATCTGTGAACCGCTGGATTCGCTTATTCCCTTCGTCGCACACAAACATCTCTCCCTTTCCGTTTACAGCAATAGCGCTTGGGTTTATGAATTCTCCGAGTTTCCATCCGTGACGCCCAAGCACGTACACAACACTTCCGGTCACAGTCATGACTTGAATTCGATGATTCCCAGAATCTAAAATGGCTATATGTCCTCGCGGAACGAACCTTAAGTCGCTGATACCTCGAAACTCTCCTCGAGCTGTGCCTGGACGCCCAAATGAATGCTCCAAGTCGCCACCACCAGAGAATACCTGGACACGATTTAATTTACCGTCTGCAACTGCGATTTCTCCTCGAAGGTTTACAGCAATTGCCACAGGATAATTGAATTGACCTGGTGCCGAACCGTGACTCCCAAGGGATTGAGCTGAGACCAACGACATTTTCTTCTCTCCTCCTGCGTCAGGATTGAAATTTGGACTGTAAGAGTGGACACAGCAATTCACAACATCACATACTAATAGATTCCTAGTCAACGGGTTCCAACAAATTCCTCGAGATGGAGGTAAACCGCTGAGTAAAACATTGCTCATTAAAACACCATTTCGTTCCAGGACTCTATAGTCTCGCCCACAGATCGGAGTGACTTTCAGCTCCATCGCAAACTTGTTGAAACCAAGAATGTTCAGCTTGTTCATAAGTTATTTATGCCGGAAGCACCAACTCAAGTTCCTTGTTCTCGTCCATCTGAGTGTAATTGAACATTATCGTAGGTCACTGCAGGTTAATCACTTCTTCTTCCCTGACTCGAGATAAATCCGAGATACATCGAGAGTACAAGAATGCAAGTCGTACAAAGCACCATATTGGCGAGGAAGAGCAGAGACCAAGATCCAAGCAGACTTGGCAAAAATGGTAATACCATTCGAGCTACCGATGCTGACGCACCGAATACTCACATTAACAAACCTTGAGGTCGCGAACCTAGCACTTTCGAAAATGCCGACACGACCACAGCCGATGTCAATGGACACCCAACACTCCAAACGAAGACTTCAGCCGCTACAAATATGTTAAACTGTTGTTGCGAGTGATCTTCGTCAATGTCATCACTGTGCTCGTTATTCAGATGCATATTTGCACACAACAGCAGCAGAATTGCATTTCCTACGAGCAGCATGGCAAAACCGAAGAGCAGGAAACCAACATCGGAGATTTTTTTGCGAAATATCTGCACAGAGCCATAGGATATCAATCCAAACAAACCGACGACAAGGTAGAATGTGGATGCATCTTGTGTCGCCTCGACTGAATCCTGCTCCGCTGTTGTGCTTCGATTCGCCATTTCCAGGAAGAGCGGCACATTCACAGTCTCGAATATAGACAGGATCCCGCGCGCGTTGAAATTCAAGAAGATAAACACGAGAATTCCTACAGTCACTGTACGATCCGACAGAATAGGAGACGCGACCTCCCTTTGCGTAGCTTGCGTGGTTTTCTCCTCATCATTTCGAGTATCGACAACAGCAATTGTCAGCTCATTTTCTGAAGAAGGAGCAGTTGAATCATGAAACTCGGGCGATTGAGGGGCATCATCGCGCGAGATGGAGTCATCGTAGATGATGTTGTTGAAGACAATCGTGAACAAGTTGAATGCAACTAGCAGAAAACCAGGTGCAGTGAAGCGGTTGAACTGAAGAATATCTCCAGCAAAGTCGACCTGGGTATCTCCAACAACACTTTCAAGTCCTGGCGTCAATGCGTACGCTAGAAATACTACCGTAGCAAACAACGTAAAGTACTGCAGTCTCTGGTCCACACGCGTGAGCATGGCAATATTTGCTCGACAGACACCGTTCTACTATGCACCGACGGACTGTACGGCAGTACATATAGCAAATTACCCACCACTGCACAAACTCCTGCCACATTATACAGCACTCGAAACGACGTACGATCACAAAGCCATCCAAACAACAACGAAGAGAAAAATCGTCCGACGCTGAAGAGTGCAGTAAGAAGGCCAATATCTTCCAGTCCACCTCCAAGTTCTTGGACATAAGTGAACAACGTTGGCAATACGAGACCACGTGCTGCTTCTGCTCCAAACTCGGACAAGTGAAGCAAAATCATATGCGCATACCACGACCGTTGTCGACTGCGATTTACTGCATTAACCACAGTTTCTAGCTGCAATTTCTTCGCAGATTCGTTATTTGAGACCGTCGCTATTGCTCCTATGCTGCAAACCCCCAAATGCCTCACATCATCGACTGCAACGTTTGACACGCACGCGAGATGTACAGTGTCAAAACTTCAGCCTTGAATCCCACTGTTTCTATTTTAATCCAATCATGTCACACATGGCCATCACGAGAAGCCAATGAGATCACGTTATTCCTGCCCATCTCCTTCGCTGGTCCACTCCAGTCATTCGTGAACGTACCCCCTCGTGCGCAATGGACTGCACGTCTCCGTCAATGCTCATCGGAGCCAATTGGCCCAAGGAGATTTTGGACAATCCCTTGGCATTAGATGGAGATGATTTCTCACTCTCTTCACAGGAATTCAGCCATTTAGACCATCGCAAGGGTACACGCAATGTGTACAAATTCGGTGGCACTTCCGTTGGAAGTCCGTCGCGACTTTGTGGTCTCGTACGCATTGTACGTGATGAACGGGAACGTGTTTTGGCTGTAGTAGTGTCGGCTATGGGCCATACAACGGATTATTTGCTGGAGGCTGTGAAATTCGCAGCTAAAGGAGACGCTGATGGCGCACTAAAGGTCGTGGACAAGTTACAAGATCTGACACTTACAAATGCTCATGATACACAGAAAGAGCTCGAGGTGGAGAGTGTGGAAGACATGACAGACTTGATCATTGATCACTTTAAACCTCTACGTGAGTTGCTGTTTGGTATCTGCTTGTTGCAGGAGCAGACAGCTGCAGCTACGGACACAGTGCTGTCGTTTGGTGAACGCATCAGCGCTACAATTGTCGCTAAGCTTCTGACCAAAGCAGGAGTTGAAGCATTCTTCCTGGATGCTAGAGACTGGTTGACTACGTATGATACGCATGGCTGTGCGAAGGTGTACTTTGACGAGTCCAAGGAGAAGCTACAGGAACTCGCAAGCCAGTGGAAGCCTAACACTTTGCCGGTGATCACAGGATTTATTGCTCGCACTCGTAGTGGAAGAACGACGACTCTGGGACGTAATGGATCAGACTACACGGCTACGTTGGTTGGTTCTTCACTAGGCGCAGACTACGTGCTCATCAACACTGATATCTCGGGTGTCATGACGGCAGACCCGAGAATTGTGGACCGTGCAGTGGCGCTCTCGCACTTGAATCACCACGAAGCTCTGGAACTTGCAGTCTATGGTACACGCATGTTCCACGCGCGTACGATGGTACCGCTTATCAAGGGCGACGTAACTATGCTTATCCGCAACACCATGGACCCCAACGGCCATGGTACATACATCAGTGGAGTTGGCCGCTCGGGTACTCGTGAGACGTGCACAACGTCTTTGGAGAATTTGGCAATCATCGAAGCGCGAACGCGAATTCTCCAAGACGGAAGTAGTGACCCGCATCAGCAAGAGAACATTGGCGCTCGAGTTACGAAGGTTTTGGAAGAACTCAAGATCCCAGTGTGGCTATCAATCCGTGGCGCTCATGGACAAGCCATCAGCGTTGTGGTTCCTCGTAGCGCCGAGCAACAGGCCTGCGCTGCTATCACAGCAGAGTTGAGTGCTGAGATTGAGTCTCACGAAGTAGACCCTTTGAATTCGGAGTCTCCCGTGACAATGCTTTCCGTCGTGGCTGAAGACCTGTCCAAGGTTCCATACAACCAGACCAAATTCTTTGGTGCTCTTGCTGATGCTGGAATCGAGGTGCTGGCTGTTGGTCAAGGTACCAGCTCTCGTTCGTTAAGTTGCGTCATTCGTGGTGCTGACACGAAGGTTGCTGTGCGTCGTGTGCACGATGCTTTCAACGTGGAGTATCTCGTCACCAACGTTGTTCTGCTTGGTTGCAACCACATCACATTAGGCGTTGTCCGACAACTTCAAAAGCAGCAGGAATTGTACCGATATCAGCACAAGGCTCACGTTAATATCGTCGGATTTGGCTCAAACTGCTGTGATTTCCTGTACAATCCCAAGGGCTTCACGTTTGAAGAGCTTATCACACGTCTGGAAGGCTGCAAGAGTACTAATGCTGTTGTGTCTGCATCACCAGTATCAAGTGCTTCAACCCCGTATGCTGGTGCTCCATCGCTGGAGCAACTGGATCAGTTGCAGGACATGGCAATCCCAATTTTGATCGACTGCTCTGGCCAGGGTAACACACAAAATCTCTACTCGGCCTGCATTGAACGAGGCATCCATGTTGTCGCCTCTAATGCATGCTCAGTGTGCCGTCTTCCACCCACGTCATCACGCGAGAGTGTTGCTACGACCAGGTCTAAGACTGGTCGTACGTTCTTCATGTACACATCTACAATCGGTGCAAGTCTTCCAGTCGTTGACACACTTGGCAACATCTTGCGTACAGGAGATCGTGTCCTCGGTATTGAAACTTCGTTGAGTGGATCAATGAACTATGTCGCTAACGAGGTGATGAAGGGCAAGAAGCTATCAGAAGCTGTGGGCGAAGTGCTCCGTAAGGGTTACTGTGAGCGTGACCCGCGTGAGGATTTCACGGGTGCAGACATGGTTGCCAAGATTGTGGTGCTAGCTCGTGCTCTCGGTGTACACATCAATTCGAGCGCTGTTGAGCTAGAACCTCTCATTCCGCAGAGTGTGCTTGACACTATCTCCTGGTCTAACGACATGGAGGTGGACGACATTGTGTCGGGACTTGAATCGTACGATGACACCTTCCGTGAGAAGTACTATGTGCCTGCAATCGCAGAAAACAAGCGTCTTCACTACGTTGCGTCGATCGATTTGGCCAAGTTCCCGTCGATCCAGGCAAAGATTCACCCCATGCTTATCAGCGAGGACCACCCAGCGTTCTACACTAAGGACAACGAGATCGCTTTCGGATTCTCCTCCGTGCAGTACCCCAACCCACTGGTTCTCAAGGGTTCTGGCACCGGTGCCGCTGCTAGCGCCACTGGAGTCCTTCGAGATGTTCTCACGATTCTTAACTCGCTTAACGGCAAGAACATTCACGTCTAAATGGTTTGGACAGGAGTGCAGTATGACTGCAAGTCACAGTCACGTGACATCTACCATCGACCGATCCGTGTTTCGGATGCGCTCGGTGAGAGAAGCTTTCGTATTCCATCCCATGTGCATATATCATCAATAAATCAAAGCTTGTCCAGCACAACATGTGATTGATTCAAGATGGTTGATGCGGAACACAAGATGGTTGATTGTTAAAGTTTAGGGGGAACGCATATCGGTTTGGACCTCATCACGAACTCTGCAAACAGCTACAGAGCGTCTTGAATTTTCGTGAGCAATTAGTTTAGGTCCGGTGAATCTTACGCCGATGTCGAAGGCAAAGCAGCGACAGCAGGAGCGATCGGAGCTGAGTTCGTCGAAGGCACTACAATTGGCGAAATGGGAATACTCGGAGTAGCAGGAGTGGAAATAGGGGCAATGACCGACGTAGGTGTTAGAGGAAGCACTGGGGTCGCAGGAACCGGAGCCGGAGTTGGTAGAACTGCCGGAAGCGCAGCACCAAGCAAATTCACCACGTGACCAGCTATCGCACCCGTGTTTCCACTTCTCACGGCAGAAATGATACCCGCAGCATTGGAGAGAACGCCTGGAGTTGTTGCGACACGAGTCAAAAGACCGAAAAGGTCCTCGGTTGACATTGTGCTGGCCAACCCCGCCTCGGGATTGTTCGACAGCATCTCCTTGATAGTTTTCGCGAGCTGCATGCGGTCGGATGCTTCAGAGAATTGGTTGTCTGGGTCCGAGGTCATCACAGTACTCGGCTGGTGGTCTGCCGTCACAAACGACACCAGGTACACAAGCATGACAGCGATCGCAGCAATTGACTTCATGTTGTAACTTGAGGTGAAAAGCTTGAGTGGGGAGTGGCAAAGCCGACTTGAGTACTTGGAGTCCAATTGAACAATGACAGGAATGAGTCTCCATTCAATTAGTGTCATCGCTGTTAAGGGCCATTACCCTGAATGTTCACCGTGGAAAACACCTAGACAAACCCGATCAATAGCGTAGAAATCTCTTGCTATGGAGAATTGTTTTCAAGATAAAAGTTCAAGTGCGCAAGTCATCTCATTAATTTTAATATTTAAGTATCGCGCAAGATGTTCATATACTTTAGGACGTAGTTGATCCAGTCGAGTCATTGCGTGATGGAGATTTTTTTCGACGAGGAGGAGCTTTCAACTTGATAAGGAACTGTAAAGCTTCCACCCAGTCACTACGCTTGGCTTTCTTCACTTCTGGACTCTCACCGTCTGCGATCTACGTCAAATACATTTGTTAGAGCAGGACAGCAAACAAGTTTCAATATTTTCGCACTCACCTCCAGATCCAATGTGCGGTTCTCTTCGTATTCGACAGAGAAACAGTGAAGAGCTCTGGCCGGTTGTCTCGCTCGCTCAAATACTCGAGTTTCCTGGCCGATACAAACTCTCACAATGGAACGCGTTGGGATCGTCGCTTTCGGGATGGTGCTATTCACCAGGCGATAATTGAGATACTCGAGATCAGCAGAACACCAAACAAAACGGACATGAGGTTTCCCATAGCGGCCGTACTTCACAAACAAGCTTCCATTGCGTAATAACTCCATGCGTGTTCGGATCAAATCACTACCTGACTTTCGAGAATTTCCTGCCGGTGGCTGTACAACCCCATCCGTTGTCAAAGCAGCACCTCGAATGGTAATCTGCTTGTCATCAATTGGTATTTCTTCCGATTCGCTCGAGTTACTATACTCTGATCTCTTTAAAACCTTGCGATCACGTCCAGTAGGATCTGGTTTGGCTGATGGGCTTTGAAGTCGAGCCGCAGACGGATGGTCGTATTGGTGAGTTTCTGAAGCCTCAGTATCATTTTCACTGTCGCTTCCACCGTTTGATTCACCTTGCTCTCTAAAACTATCACCTCTTCCACTTTGCGACGGATGTCGGTGAGAAATATTGCGCTTTCGAAGAGTACTCGTGTGCGATTTTGATCGAGGGATATTCGTTTTTGGTTTATCCTCTGTCCTTTGTGCCTCCGTTACCTTTTGAATTCGTTCTCTCAGTTGTTCAGCTTCACGCTTCTGTTCGAGCAATCGTTGCTCGAGGATCTCTACTGTTCGCGTTTGTTTGGCCATAAGATCCTGAAGTTCTGCTGCTGTGTTCGATGCAAAGAAAGTATTTTCCTTCAGGACAATCAGACATCCCAGAGCTGTTGCCATACCCTCCTCCCTAATTTCTTGTGCAACAGCTTCATACAGTAGTCGAGCTTCTTCAAACTCGCCTTCGCTACTTGGTTTGTCAAGTTCTTCACGTGGTAGATCTCCAGTAAGCAACAGTCTTTCTACAATCTCTTCACATTGCACCCAATCTACCTTTTTACCAGCCTGATTTGCTTTATCTCGTGCACTTTTCGCTGCGGCCAATGCCACTTGGGTTTCTTCTTGAGCTTGAGTAAGTCGCCGTTTCCACTGTTGCTCTTGTTTAGCAACATGAAGTGCTTGAGCCTTTATGTCGTTTTCAAGTTGTACAGCTCGTTGCTGTAGCTCGAAATTTGTGGTTTCGAGTTCAGTATTGAGTTTTTCAACTGCTTCCAAGCGTTTTTCAGTATCGACCTCAGTGTTTACAGCGATATCTACCGCCACTTCCGAACATCGTTGCATAAAGCGACAAGTTGAAATGGATTCATCCACGAAATCATTTTCCGGATTCAGTGTAGCAATGAACACCGACTTGCAGTTTCCACCCAGACTGCCACGTAAAACCGATGTGAGCATGGAGTTGCGATACGGAATGTGATATGCCTTAGAAACTGTGTTGCGCTTATTCCGTAGTGATAAGATCACCTGTTCAAGGTGATGAAGAGAGAGGTTAATGTGTTTTCCTTCTGACCGCATACGTTGTGTGCCGTCACGCTTATAAACCCGCTCGGAGCCTGCAAGATCAACTAAGTGCAACTTAGATGTGACGATCAAGTCGGAATCGGTAGGTCGAGACTCGATCATGACACTAAAAATTGAATGAGAACGCGACGAGGCCTGGAAAATCATTGCTACCCGTCAGTAACAGCTCAAACAATTCTCTACAGTGTTAATCTACCTGGTTCATAGGAGTATCACTTGTGACGCGATTCATATTTCCCAGGAAGAGCAGATTGAGTGCTTCCTCTTCAGAGACTGCCTCAAATACGCTAAATCCACAACAAATTCAATGAGTTTCTCGGTTCACGTGGTCATGCATAAAGCAAATAGACTTACCCCAAGTTTCGAAAGTGCATATCTCCTTCATCGTCATCCATTAGAAGAACTTTCGTCCACTCCTCAATTGGTCGATCCGTGTGAGACCTACGAGTAGAACCAAGAACCAATCAATTAAGAATCAATACTAACTCTTTCAATATGTGCTGTCATCACCACTCACCGGTCGAGCAGATCGTAGACATTTTCATTGTAAATCTCCAGGTAGGAAATGTAGCACGAGTAACGCATGTTTGTTTTCTTCTCAAATTCCTCAAATATTGTAGAGAGTGCACGTGGGATGATGCCGCGATCTGCATAATGTTCACCACCCGTGATCGTGTAGGTTTTCCCCGATCCAGTCTGTCCGTAAGCCAAGATGGTTCCATTGTAGCCATCTAATGCGCTATGAACAATGTCCTAAAATCGAAATAATAGTAAGTCGCTTGTACTCTGACAGATGCCCCCACAGACTACTTACGAGGCAAACTTCATTAAAAACTTGTTCCTGTGAGATGCTCGCGTCGAATATATCGTTAAAGTAGAAATCGAGACCGTCCCGCTGCTTCAAATGCATCCGAGACTCGACATCGTCCGGAGGTGGGAATGCAATCACAGTTCTACTAAATCGACCATCGTCCACTCTCTCTAACGAAGGCACACATATTAGCAAGGTGTAGACAATGATTAAAGGTAAAGTAGTAGTTGAACACTATTCCAGCGATAATTCTACATACCTAGATCGAACTTGGCACTCTCATGCCCTCGGCGAGGAGGCCGTAAACGTGCGTAGGTTCCAATGTGCCACTTCACCATGGACCCCAATCACGCTGAACGAATTAAGTTCAGCCCTCTTACTCAAAGATAATTGCAGGTCGTTTCCAACTTAAGTTTTCTCCAAATATTCAAGTAATTTATAGCTGTGTGAGCTAAGGATATCCGACATGCTAATACATTATCGTAAGAGAGTTGAGGATTTCTTCATCAGCAACAAGCTACGCATTGCAGAATGATAAATTATGATGAGTATATGTAAGGATAGAGCAGTAAGTGACAGTGGTTACCTGATTAAAATTGCTGAATAGAACCCCATTCGACTCCCTGACGAAAGGCGATAGATGAAGCTCCAAACTCTTGCGTATTGACTTCTCCCTTGCAGTATTCGACCGAGATATGGTTGTAATGACCCTCAAAAAGTCATCAACGGTGACAAACCCTTTGTTGCCTTGATCATATATATCATAGAACACTACCCAAAAGTCAGATTCAAAAACTTATAACTTGTTTCACTGTCCAAACGACATTAAGCACTCACACTTTCGTTTGATCTCCAAAGGCTGTTTGACACTAAACGCGGCCAATATTGTCAAAAATGCGCTAAATGACGTTGCATCTTTGATATTGTCTTCATGTGCATCACTTGGCTGTCGATCTAGAATCAGTCGAGCAACAAGTGGAACGAACGGTTGTGCTCGCAGCTCAGGCATCTGCAACATTGCCAACAGCGGCACCAGAAGGTCTCTACTTGTATCTTCAGCTGGTATCAACTGCACAAACCGCTTTTTCAGCCGTGCAAGCTCCTGTCGTGAAACTACGCAACTTTAATCAGTTGCACATTTTACCACAGATCCAAACGTGACCTACACGGTTGAATCAATCCAACAGGATATTTCAGCAACACTTCTTCGGTCTCCAACAAGTTCAGTCGCTCTTGAACTGTAAGTGGTTTAGCCAATCCGTCACTTCTTACTCCTTTTGCTTTTCGTCCAAACATCGATACACTCAACTGAGTGCAACATCTTCACGTCGCGTCGTTTCATGTACAACCCTTTTCATTGGCTACAATTACTTTCAACCAATCAAAAAACGAACCTTCACTCACAAAATTCCGCCAATAGAGGTAGTCGTGGCAACATCACAGTAGGATTTGCGCAACTCTCGACACTCGAAATTCCCCATGAGTACGCAACAATTCGTTGTGCATCATGGTTCTTGTCATTGCAAGTCTGTGCAGTTCGAATTCGATGCACCGAGTGACTTGGTGGAAACAACTTGCAACTGTTCCATTTGCACCATGAAACGCAACACCCACACGATCGTCCCGAAATCCCGATTTCGACTGATTCAAGGTCAAGACATGCTCACGCTCTACACGTTCAACACGCACCAGGCCAAACACTTGTTCTGCAAAAAGTGTGGAGTGCAGGCATTCTACATCCCACGCAGCAATCCGGATGGATACGCCATCACGGTGGGGTGTGTCGATCCCGCCACAATCACGAGTGTCACTACCCACAGCTTCGACGGACAGAATTGGGAGACATCGTTCGAGGCCTCCAACATGGCCAGCTACTCCAAGGATTAGTTTGATACGTAGTGACCAGGGTTAGTGAGAACGCTAATATCAATAAATCCTCTTGTTGCGGACATTTCGGTTTGTCACACAACAGTTTAACGCTAAAACTGGCCAGAACCCCACAAGTCGAGAAGAAGTCGAGAAGAGGGTGAAAATTTGCCTGAAGAACAGCAAAACCTTTCATGTCGAAGGAACACGAGATCATGGAGACTACGTCACCTATTACCCAAGTGGCATATCATGAACTATCATCCGTGCAACTTAACGTCGACGATGCAAGTGGAAAGGGAAAAGAGAGTGAGAGTCACGACCTGTTACTGGGACCAGACGACAAACCACGCAAGAAATTCCTGTGGTGGCAAATGACAAAGAAGCAACGAATTCTCGTCATTCTGGGGATCGTGCTACTACTTTTAGTCGTTCTATTGCTCATCGTGTGGTTTGCCATTATCCCCGCAGTGATCCGACATTACGCCAATAGTGTACAGATGGCTGTCAACTTCATGGATATCAAGAGCATTCCGGACAACAGAACCCTCACTATCGATCTGAGTTTGAACATTCAACATGATGTGGGTATTACGGCAAGAACAGATAATACGACAGTCTCACTGTTTTTCAGTGGTGTAGTATTCGCCACACTGCCTTTCCCCAAACTTAAAATCAAGACTGGGTCGCAGGATTACAATATCACCATCGACACGGACATGCCCATTACGGACTTAGAAGCATTTAACGCTATGTCCGACGCTCTCATGAAAGAATCTGAGATCACGTTGACGGCCACTGCTTCACTTACTGTTCATTCGTTAGGCATGACATTTAGTGATTTAAGTTTTGAACGCGACTTGCCAATCGAAGGATTCACCGGCTTCAGCGACCCAGAGCCTGTGATTGAGAACATTGAGCTTACCACCTGCACGTCGGCAGAATATCTGATCAATATCAATGTGACACTGGACAACACAGCTCGAATGGGGTTGGACGGCATCGGTGCACTCAACATGAGTTTATACAATGGACAAGAGTACTTGGGCTACGCATTGTCACAGAAACCTGAGCTGGGCATCCCCCGCGGTGTGAGCAACCAGTCTTACCTCATCACTGTGGATGCGAAGGAGGTCTCCATTAGCAGCATGATCCTGTCCGCTTTGGCCGGCAGCACGCAATTTTATATTGTGGGAAATAACCCGTACGTGACAACACACGGTCAGTTCGTGGAAGCACTGAGCAACGTCAACATGAGTGTGCCGACTAGCAGTGGATCGCTGACCAACATGAATATTGGTTCATCCTGCAATCTGTTATCCTTGCTATCGTAGAATTTTCTACGTGGTGTTGAAGTACGGGTTCTTTTACATGATTCGTGTTGAAATATAGCTCATTTACTTACAAGCAAACTCACATTGTATTCACTCGACTTCGATGATAACTTACCTCGAAGTGTTCACCATCGTCGGCCGCGAGCAACGCACTGATTTCTGGATGATTCGATAACATTGAGACAAATGAACAACAAATCGGATTCTACATCAAGTATGATGGTTGCTGCTTAAATTCCAGTTGGAATGTTTTCGAGAAGGATATGCTTCATTTTTCTGTTTCATTGAGATTCAGCAAATACTCAAAGCCAATCAGCAATAACAGTGATGCCACCAGGAATCGAGCTAACTAGAACTCACAACGTATTTACTAATGCTTATCATAGGAAACCCTACCCAAAAAATCGATCCCAAGAATCCTGTAAGTTACTACAACACGCATCCAGCCAGACCAATGAACCCAGCATGATTTGGATGACTACGGCAAATACTAATATTATAGGTGACACTGCATTTCTGTTGCTTGCCTAGGTCGCATACTATACCATTCCTTCTGTTCTAACATCGTTCGAATACCTAACAAACTTTGCAAATACGCGGTAGCTGAAATGTAGACCGGCAATGGCGTCGAGTTGTAGTTTCACTTTAGTAATCATGTAATCTACCTGTATTGTCAGCACTCAGCCACGTATTCTTCCAAAGACCGATCATTATGAAAATAAGGGAAAGGAGCTGTTATGCCTGGTTTGAAGTAGAGGAAAATCGACTACCATACGAATTCTAGATCACTACCGCGTACTACGCTAGAAACAAGCAGAATTTCCAACAATGCTGAAGTAAACGAAATTGCGTTCTAGCTTGTCATTTCGATTTTTACGATCTTTGAAGCAGATGAGGTACTCTTCACTAAACCTTGACTTTCCCTCAGGACTTAAACTCCACGCTGATTTTCGTCAAACCTGGAAGTGCTTGACATTCTATAGCTGCGATTACTGGAAACCAGCGACTCGTGTTTATTGGTCACCCATTCCCAGGAAAGCGTTTGTAGCGTTTTTTGAGACGGATTCGTGCTGGCATGGAAAAAAATGGTATTATATCTCTCACGACGCGACAGGTACCGTCCGGTTTGACAAGCCCAAGCCGATCCGTTCGATGATGATTGGGACAGGCAACGACCACTTTCGCCGACCACACATTATTTACAACGATTGCAAACTTATACAGGAAAACGCCACAGTTGGGTTCATCGACATCGAGATGGTTGACACCGCTTCTAACTCTTCGGATGAGTGGGTTGACGACAATATCACAGCAATTAACGACAGTCTGTCGTTGAACTGGACTGCACCTCTGTTCGATTAAATGACTGATTCGAGTCATGATAATTTGAGGTCACGGTATTTCAGTAAATTGATATTTGCTTTTTCTAGGACGCTTAGTCAAATCTGTTTTCCATGATTACTTTGTTGCTGCAATAAATTGACGTAGTAATGTTTCCTTTTAACCACATTGTTGAAATGGGAGTACATGTCTTAGTATTCCTAAATGTGCTACCTTCTACGATTTCGAATATTACTTAGGCCTTAATCAGTAAGTGCTGCTATCCTGTTTCGATTCATAATAGCACTCGCTTTGTATAATAATTCGATGAGATGGAGTAAACCGGATGTCTATCGTTCTCCACAATCGTCATAGGCATTCATCCACTGGAATGTTACTTCGAAGCCCCTGGAAGCGACCATTTCGCTTTGAAGATCACCGTATCAAAATTATACCGATTGGCGACGAGATGCTATAGTAGAGCGAGTGCATCTCGAATGTAATGCAAGTCCCGCTGATGATGCATAGGAAACCGTGTCACAATTTATCCGGTCAGGTACCTCGCTTGACAACGTGCATTTTTCATTCCGCTGTCATTGAATCAACACCTTCCTACCAGGATGTCAACACCCATACTCAAAGTGACTTTTCCCACTGATGATGGTATACAAATTGAGTTTCCGACCACGTGGAAGTGCTTGACCTTCAACAGCTGCGAGTACTGGCAACCGGCAACAGGTATATCCTGGGAAAACCTCGCATATAACCACTTTTCAGCTTTCTACGAGACGGATACATGTTGGGATGGGGGAAAGTATCAGTTTTTATCGGGACAAGAGCCCGGGTCAGTTCAATTTCAAGGCAACCAACCCATCCGATCAATGATGGTTGGAGAAGTCGGAAAATATGGACGTCGTCCTTCGGTTATCTTCCATGACTGTGGGAATAATGCTGATGAACGCACAAGAATCGACACTACAGTTGCCAATGTGATTCGAAACCACTCCGACTCGAGTGGCGACGATTACTCAATCACAAACGAAAGCCTATCCTCTAACTGGGCCGACCTTCTTCGTGACTAACGGCGGAATTCTGAAGTATAACGGACCACTACTCGTCGTTAAATGTTTGTATATCTTGTAGCATTTTGAACGCGAAGATATTCAGCACTAAATGAATTGTATATCATCATGTATTATGCTTCAGTGTTTGTACTCGTTGTAACAACGAAGCTTGTTCGTCAAGAAAAATGCTAGCCAGTACCATGACAAATTTTGTTTAGTATAATTGTCTGTTATCTCAAAAATCAATATCAAGTTACCTGTTATCTTCACCTTCGAAGCCAACAGATTCTGTGAAAATAAACTAGTTTTGGGGCTAGAACGAACAAGCTTCAGAGTTGAATGACTTTTAATTTTAATATGCTGTAGCTATCGTCAACTCAATGACCA
>PCFV01000508.1:0-23734 GCA_002812785.1 Phytophthora litchii | reverse complement strand
AATGAAGTCGTTACAGATCTCGCCGACCCCTCAGCCGACTTCTTGGACGTCTCCGCCGCTTGCCCGGCGACCGTTGAGCTCACCCACGTGTCGCACCTTGCCTCTTGATCCTTGACACCCCTTCGGTCGAGTGCGCATGGCCGGTTTCCTTGCGTACGGACTCGGCGACTTAGGTTATACCGTGAACCATTGTCCCTTAGACTCCACTTTAGCTGAGTTCGCGTGAACCACGATTCCTTAGACGTCCGCTCTGAGTCGGCCGGTGTGTACCGTGGAACACCAGTCCTTAGTCTCGTTCGAGACAAAACTGACATTCCCTACGCCACAATGAGCTTTAGATCACACCTCAAATCCGACTCATGACCAGGTGGACATCAGTCGTCATCGACTTGAAATGTATAGAAATTATTATGGTATATTCATTGCAAGACGACAACTATAGCCCCACCATAACTGATACACGTTAACACCGTTGGGGAGTAGGAGGAGGGATTTCTGGGGGATGGCGGGGAGATTTTGAAGTGGTCTCTCCCCGACCAAGTTGCCCTGCAACCAAATGGATGGTTGAAGGAGCCTCTCTATTATAATTATTCTTTCCTAAGTGATATTATTATACACAGGTCCTGACTGAACTCGATACACTCACCCCTCCACTACCTGATAGTTGCCTTATCCATCCGAAATGTTTGCACCACCCAGCGCCTTCAACATCTTCAGGTCTGATCTGCGTGTGCTGCAGCCTCTACGGTCCGTGGTGCACTTCGTCTTGCGCAGTGTCAGTCGCTCTGCATTTTCAAATTCTTGTCCAAGCGCTCACCCGTCTCCTGCTCCTGCTGTCTGTCGTCCCCGTGGTGGCGTTGCTCCTGACTATCATCACCATTGAGTCTCGCGTTACTGCTCTCGCTGCGCGGTCGTTGAAGTCCGTTGCCGTCGTGCTTTTGCCGTTGCCTAATTATTGCTGCTATTAGTGCACGTTTGCGTCACTTCTCGTTTACCCGGGGGCCTTGCGATACCGTGAATCAAGCAAACAGCCAGTATATCGACGGGTGGACGCGTAGTGTTGCTCTTAAAGCCAGCAAGAAGACTGTGCGTGATGGTGCTACAACTGAGCACTGGCACGTGTGGTTAATTACCGACAGAGTCGGTACAGTCGCGTCTCACGTTACTGACGCGACGAAATATCGTGTGGAGTACATCGTCGACACGGAACAAATTGAAGTTGCGTATACGGCGCGTAGGATCCTTCTTCAAGATGGGCTCGAAGAGTGTGTTGCTCTCGTCGATGATTACATGGCAAACGGTGGTCCGCAGTCGTTTGCAGAGTACGTTGCAACGTGATCCGATCCTTTTCTCTCGCTATCGGCGACTCTAACGACGGTCGGTGCGCTTTCCACGCACTCCTGCGTGCTGTGCACACCTAGCACATTCCCGACTGGTTTTCTTGACCTGATGTCGACGCCTTCTGTCAGGAACGTATTACTGCTGGTCGGCCGACACTTGCTGCCGGTGTTGTATGGACCACATTACTGAAATTCATTCGCCAACAAATCGGACTGCACGTGCGGCTGGAGTCCCCGATCTTTGCAAGGACACGATGAGTGTGAATCAACGCCAGGCCAATGTGACAGGTTCAAACGCGTATTTTTGACTTGGTCACCTGCTGTTGGTTCCTGGAGTATATCTGTGCACAGAGTATTACCCACCATCCGTGCGTCGGTCGCATGCGTTCGTCGTAGAGGTGACACAGGAAGGTCGGCTTGCGTCCGTTCTGTTTGTCCATCAACCTGCTCGGTACGCCACTGTCATCGTGAGCTTGGCACCTACATCTTTGAACACTTGACTCTAAAATTCAGAGATAAACTTAGTGTCACGATCAGAGACAATTACTTGTGGCATGCCATGAAATCGCCAGATATGAACAGCGTGGCAACCTTTGGTGCTGAAACGGTTTTGTCGTTGCAATAAAGTGGCAACGCTTGATCAATCGATCAACTACAACCCAAATAGAATTATTTCCACGCGTTGTATCTGGTAAATCTGTGATGAAATCCATTGAAATAGAGCGCTATCGCTCGTCGGAAATTTGTAGAGGCTCCATCAAACCTGGTGCTTTCGTGATCCTTGGCTTGTTTCTTCTGAAGTTTTCACAATCAGCAATATACTTCTTGATTGTCCGCACCGTGCGTGGCCAATACCAATCTGCTTGTAACTTCAAATCGTGCGATCCGTATCAGGGTGACCGCCATAGTTTGAGTCATGAACCTCGGTTATAACCTTGTGCTTCAGACTTAGAATATTGGGAACAACGATCCTCGGTTTCATGTCGGTTGTTCCTTGATACTACACGAGATTGCCTCCACAAAGCAAGTCTTGTCCTGTTTTCCAGCTATCCCATGAGTTGTAGAGTCATCACTGCGTTTTTCAATCACTCGTTGAATGTCTTGAATGACCTTGTCCTTTTCGTAGCGTTCAACGATTGCCTTGACTAAGTCGCTAGTGGGTTGAATCTCGATCAAAGTTGATAACTCGTCTCATGAAGCTTGGTACAAGTAGATCGTGGAACTCCTTCGTCTCAGGTTTGAAATCTGGTCTTCTACTAAGCGCGTCAGCAATATCATTCTTGGCTCCAGGAAGATATGCAAAAAATGGTTGATATTCTGCGAGCATGGCGTACCATCGAGCGAGACGTAGGTTTGCCATCTTCTACTGAAATATACATTCGAGAAACTTATGATCCGTCTCGATCAACACTGGTCAATCCAGGCAGTAAATCCGAAAAGCTGCTAATGCATTGACGATTGAGAGTAACACTTGTTGTTGCGTTGGGTACGTCAACTCTGCTGGCTTCATCTTCCGACTTGTAAATGCGGTCGGTCGCTCAACACCATCAACCACCTGAAATAAAACTCCACTCACTGCGAATTGACTCGCATTCGTTCGTAAATGCATCTACTGAGTGAAATCTCGTAAATGTAGCACTGGCGTATCTGTGAGTCGACGCTTAAGCTCCTTGAAGTTCCTGAGTTAAGCGGTGTTCGACGTGATCTTTGAGTTTCGCTGATTCTTCTTCAACAAAGTGAACAATGGTGCAGTTAACTCTGCATGTTGTTCACAGAATCGTTTGATGTATCCGGTTAAACCGAGAAAGCTGTGCAGTTGTTCTTGAGTTCTATTACCAGTCAATCACAAATAGTTTGCACCTTGCCAGGGTCGATATAGACACCGTCGTGCTCAATGAAATCACCAAGGCACAGAATTTCTTCCGCGAAGAACAAACACCTGGACAACTTCACATAGAGCTTGTTCTTCTCCAGGATCCCCAACACGTCGCGTAGCGCTAGTAGATGCTCGTTGATACCCTCCGACTTCGTGAATATGTAAATGTCATCGTAGGACGAGCGCGTATGTGGTAGCCCCTTGAATAGTGATGAGGTTTACCGATGCATCGTTGCGGGTGCATTGCTGACTCTCATGGGTAACACCAAATACTCGAACAACCCGCTTGGAGCTTGAGACGCTGTGGTCCACCTTTATCCGCACTTGATAGTATGCTGACATCAAATCCATCCATGAGAAGTTGTAGGCACCTGCCATACTGTCGAAAGCGTCAAGTAGTCATCTTTGTCGGGCTCCTGGGTGAGACCCCGTTCCTCGGTCGTCTCGACCTGTAGCAGCTGCAGGTAGAAAGCACCGTCGGCGGACACTGAACCGCGTTGCTTCTGGACGCAGCCAAGATCAGGAGAACGCCCGAAGCAGTGCCACATTAAGCATGCCACATTAAGTATGCTAGGACAGCATCCTGGTAGTCTGCATCAACTAGGGCCTTCCTTCGTAGCAAGAAAATAGCTAAATCGGTCCATTATGGCGGCAAGATGTTTGCCAGAATGGTCTTTAAGAATTCTAGCGTGGACAAATTCCATGCTAACACCCCCGATCTCCAGTATTCGCTTGAACGCGCTGATAGCGGTGGCGGGTGCCTTTTGCGTGTTCGTTGGTACAAAGCGGGGAAACTCACCTGCGTGTCTTTTCTGCTTTTGTAAAGTGGTCACGAATCGCTACCTACGAATGCCCTTCTCTCCTATCCTACTCTAGGATTAAGCCTAATTGCAAGAACCGTTCGGATAGAATCAGAACATTTTTGACTTAATGTGTGTATCGAGATACACATATATTGGCTGAGCTTCCGACAAATATTTGTCGGACAGTGTCAGCAGCCACACACCCACCCTAACAAAAGTCATTGGCTGAAACTCAGGAGAGACGAGAATTGATAGGCTAATTTTCGCAATTGAATAGCAACGAAGAAAATATATAGGGCTATCTGTTAGAAAGATCACTATATTCATCGCTATCGTTGTGATGTGGTATTAAAGACTTCAACTCGAGTCCCGTCCGTCCGTCAGTTTTTATCGTGCGCTCCTTATAAGTACGACGACACCATTGGTCCAAAATTGGCTCTTTTGTTACCAAGCGAAGCGAAAGCGGCCCCGATTGGCTAATGATAAGTTAGTGTGATCAACACAATCGTACTTACAAAGGTTGGTGTGGTCAACATAGCCGTACTTAAATGATGTGTGTAAAACACAGCAAGCACTGAGCACTAAGTGCACTGCGCGTATGTATGTTGTTGCAGACAGTAACTATCATCAACACGTTGTCATGTGATGCAGTACTGTTGTAAGTGTACTACCAAAACATACACCAGACACAACGAGCATTAACACTACAGGGACTAAAATGCAGCTGGAGCGAAGCGGGGGCGTGATGCCACGATACTAGGGTGACGCATGATAGGAAGCAATACTTCCACCAGCAACGTGAGTAGAAATACTAGGTGAAGCACAATACAAGGGGCTAGGTCACACTGAAGCAATACACGATGCTGTGGCTAACCTAGTACGGAAATGAGCTCGATATAACATTGCAGGGGTTACAGCGCGTCGTACTATGCAGAAGTGACTACAGCATGAACTTCAGTCAAGAGCAATCACGATACACGTTGCTGGCACCAACATGGTAAATGACAACAGGTCAACACGATACTCGATGTCCATACCAACGCGACGCAGAGCGTAAACTATGCACGAGATGAGGGTGACCCGCAACAGGGATCAATAACAGATAGATCAATGGATCCACATGATAGCATGTCTCCTATGATACATGGACCAACGCCTATACGATGCCTAATTGACACGGTAATGAGAGCAACAAGGAGTTATGGTTTACATCGTACTCCGATCCTACCATACCGAAGTCAAACAGCTGAGACCACGCAGACAGAATCCAACCGGAACGTGATTCAAAGAACGCTACGGATATTAGAATTCGACACGACACAAAAGCATAGACGATACTACGAGCAGAATAGGATGATACCTACTAAATATGTGAGCGACACAATGCGTGATACGTTGAAGCGAGTAATATACAACGTGATACTGGGACTAACGCAATGCCGGGACCGTACACACAACGGGATGGCTGGATTAAACGTGATATCAAGTGGTCGTTCGCGTAGATTCAACAACGAAGCGCAGTGTAGAATTGATGTGGTGTAGTGTAGTGAGCGCGCAGCAGCGAGCGAAACGGGCACCAACCTAACAGGGATAGTCGTGGAGCGAGCACGAAGGCGCGAGTGAAACGGGTACTACCCTAACATTGACTGTAGTGGAGCGAGCGCGAAGCCGCGATCCTGTGATATAATAACTGATCAGATAGGATCTGATTGAATAGCGAAACGTTGGTAATAAAGTGTATGTAGTACGTACGAGATGCTACCGTTGTGGGATGACATTTTATTGGCAAAAAGTCGTATGGTGTTAATTAGTTGGATGTTAAATTTTCATTGGCTGAAAATCATAAAACCTACTGTTCACATTTCAAATTGCAGGACCGATTTTCTGGTGCAGGATACATTTCTGGTTATCTCAGTAATTCGACGCAAGGCGCGTAGCTGTATTCCACGTAAAACCAATTACCAAGATAAAGACTCAACATTTGCAGAAATTCCCTCCTTGCTAATGTGCCCCAAGAAAAGAGCGATGTGTTAATTTGCTTAAGTGAGTGCTATAGAGGCATTTAAGAGCTATAGCTTGCTCATCTGACTACGAGCCTGCGGAGCGATGCCTGAGTACAGTGGGTCGATGTGCTGCTCCTCCACCTCCGCGTCTCCAATGGGCTCTCCGTCTGACACAAAGAGCGTGCCAACTCGCTCGCCGTTGAGGATACGGAGCAATACTCCCTGCTCCGCTTTCGCAATCACCGCCGCACGCACAGCACCACTGTCCACTGCACGAATACACGAGTGCAGTTTGTCCTTCTGTCCGATTGTTCCGACGCGACTCTCCGGGGCAGTCACCTGTTTGTCGCCACGTTGGAACCTGTAGAGCAGCTTTCTCTCTTCCTTTGAGCCCGTGTAAATGCCGTCCACATCCGTAATGAGCACCATGAGGTCGACCATCATCTCCTGCGCAAATAAAGCCGCAAGTGAGTCGTTATCCCACGCGATCTTGTTCTCATTTATCAGCGGGGTCGTACGCCGCGTGATGACGTCGTTCTCGTTGATGACAGGGATGATACCCACGTCCAGCAGCGCACGGACTGTACGCTGCAGGTTGGCTCGGACCTGGGGCTCTCTAAAATCTGCGTCGGACGCCAGCACTTGAGAGCAGGCCAAGTGATATTGGGCGAAGAGCATTTCGTAGAGACTCTGCAGTCCGCTCTGTCCCGCGGCCGCGCACGCCTTCTCGTAGAACTGCACGTTGTCATCCACCTGACCACCGAGATGTGACTGCATAGAGCCTGAGAGTAGATACTGGCGATGCAACACCATCTTCCCGATGGACACGGAGCCGCTGGACACGAGGATGATGTTGTGGCCGCGCATGTGCAGCACCGCGATCTGCTCCACGATGTTACCGATCTGCCCCATGGCCAGCAAACCCTCGGGCGAGTGCACGATCTCCGTGCCGATCTTGATGAGGATGGTGCGTGCGCGACGCAGCTCGCGGCCAAACTCGCGCATCTCCGGCTGGTTCTCGGTCATGGCGAGGTGACAGACTCGCTGGAGCTTGGCGACTGACGCTGTGATTGGATGGCAAGAGACTTGAAGTTTGTATCGACCTGTAGATTTTTCTACTGGTGTCTGTGACGTGTGAGCAAAAAGGCAACAATGGTTGGATGAATCCCACCAGTGTCTCCGTGCTGATTGGCATAGCTTTCAATGGTATCAGTACATTGCACACTGACCTCAATTAGAGCTTGGAATTCGTGTGTTGTCTGCAAGTGATTGGAGTGGATTCAAGTATTGGCGAACGAATTCAAGTAGCGCTGGCAGGTGCGTGAGGACACCTTCTGCTGCGCAGCACATTAATCAGACGACTCTGTCGATCTGAAAAGGCTGAAAGGTTGCTTTCCAGCTTTAAGCCTCAGTTGCTTCCACTTCTCAGCGCTGTATTGAACAATAAGACGCCACCAATACAGCAGCAAAAACTCTTTCACTCTGTGCATTTCTCCCTTATGCGATGGTCTCGCCCACCTTCTTAGCAGCATCCTGCAGCGACCGCAGCTTGACTTTCTGCTCTCCATCCAGCAGCTTCTTATCCTCAGTCGAGAGTTCCTGACCAAAGCGGTTCTGCTTCTGGCTCATGGCAGCCGCATACTGCTCCCATTCTTGCAGGAACAGCGGCACAAACTTGGCTGCCGCATTCTTGTGCCTCTTGAACTCGTCCCGCACGTACTGGTCCCCTAGCACGCGCATGTGGGGCTCTAGTTTCTGTCGATGCAGCGTCAGGATGCGTCGATAGAGCGCCAACACTTTGACCCGGTTCGCCATTGTCAAAATGTCGCGTTCTAAGTTGCAACACGTTTCTCTAAAGTTGCTCTAAAGTTGACGCACCCATACAAATCCTCTAGTCGCCATAATCCATGCCCATGCGCTCCATCACCAACGTGAGTCTCGACTCGTGGCTCTTTGGAGACGAGAAGCCCAGCGACGAGAGCCGATCGTCGCTCAATGCAGTAGGTCCTAGCCCCAGTCTGCCGCCAGCTCCACGAAAGAACTCTGTCCGTCTCACAGGTCGAAGTTCCCCCGTCCGGAGCCTCTCTGAGGTGTCGTATCCGTTCCCTGTGAGCTCCAAACTGCGCAAACTCTTCCGCCCCAACAAGTTGCAATGGAAGAAAACGACAGGAGGAAAGACACCACATGACAAGCAACGACAGCTAGTGGGACTGGACACGACCAGCTTCGAGAAGCTGCAGGGCCACGTTCCGTTCACACTCAAAGAGATCGTCAAGGACCCCAAGAAGCTCCCGTATCTGCTGCAATGGCTCTCGGCTGATACGCAAATCCCCAGCGATGCTACACATAGTAACTACCATCAGGTATTGCTCTTCTTGATGGAGATTGAGCAACTGCAGACAGTGGACGAGGGGAAAAGAAGAGAACAGGCTCGCAAAATATGGCACAAGTACATTGACAATACGTCCGAGTTTCAGATCTCTACGACGCTGGAGCTCACGTCTGAGCTGGAACAGCTTGTGAAGAATAATATTGACAAGACAAGTAAGGTGAACGACAGCTTCTTCCCTATTCAGAAGTTGGCATACATGAGGTTAACACGAGAGGAGATGCCAAGGTTTTTAAAGAGTGATGAGTACCTCAAGATGCTCATTGATACAGAGGACGGAACAAGACGAATCCCCATGGAAAGGGTGCTGCAGCAACCACGAGCAGCACACTACTTTTTGCTCTTTCTCATGCAGAGTCGACAACATTTTGAATTGTACTTCTGGCTACATGTGGAGTATGTGCTGAAACCAGTGCTGGAGGAAGCCAACTACGAGCTGTTTTGGCGACTGGCACGCGTGTTGGTGGATAAGGCGCAGAATGATTCACAGGCCATCACGTTAGCGACCAAAAACGACTTGTACCTGGCAGTGGCTAGTCGTCGTTTTGATGAGAAACTTCAACCTTCGCAACCTGTGGCCAAGACACTTTTTAACAAAGCACAGCAAGAGATTTTTGCTATGTTGCGATCGTCGTGGTTCGACCGATTTATCAAAAGTGACCTCTACAAGGTCGCGCTGAAGGATTCGCTTATCCACTTTGACCTTGTTGAGTCCAAGGAAGACTCACCTCCAAAGTTATTATCCAGAGCCTTCTCTTCTGCAGAGTATTCTAGAGTTCATACTGGTGTCGATGGGGCTGATGCATCGGGAAGTGGTGCAGAAAGTGACGAAGACAGGCTTGTTCAAGAAGAAGAAGAGCGTGCCGATAGCAAACCGTCTACTACTGATAATTCTGATCATATGAGTGCGAGTAACAGTGAAGCGGGAAGTCAGAGCGATTCGGAGGAAAGCGATGAACGCAGTTTTGCTAAAGTGGTTCTGAATCTCGAAAGCATCATCCGACTGACTAAGTTACCTGAAGGACTACAAGTGCACTACCGTCCCAACTACGATCCACCAAATGCAAACGCACCCGTCCCTAAGGAGGATGACTGCGGTATTGATACTATCTTGACGTTTGCTACGTTCGTGGAGAAACAGGAGGGGGAAGATGCAGCAGCCACCCTGATGCTTATGCCCGTTCCAAACCCACACAAGGAAAAGGACAGCAGTGACGAGTCATTCGACGATATTTCACGACGAATCAAGACTTTCCTCGTACCAAGCGGTCGAATCCTCATCAAGCGAGCTGGAGGTGAAAAATGCCCCGCAGATATGTTGTTCCCGTTCCAACAGAGCGGTCGAAACGGGTTCTTGTTTGGATCAGTTTACTTGACATATGAGCCCATGCGCGTGGGGTCATCCAACGAGGAAATTTACGTTGCTAAGGGCTTCTGTTTGCTCTCTCACCTACCGCTGGTGAACTCTCTAAGGAAGCTGGTTGAAGAGCATGTGCAAAATGCCCAGGAGCATTCCAGTATTCTTGCGCATGATCGGTTAACGTTGCTCTTCCAAAGCAGCCTCAGCTGGAAAAGAACGACAATTACCAGCGCCAGGACTCACACCTATGTGCACCCGGAAATGCGGCGTTTGGCTCATCGGAAACATAGCAGCATTTTAAGCCTTCCTTTGAGTACACTGGAGACACAGGTGGATGTTCCGATGGCGATTCTTTTCGAGCAGTTTGGTACCGCAATGGTACTCCAAATTCTTGCCAGCGCTGTGCTTGAATGTAGTATTGTGGTGGTGGCTAGCCAGTATTCGCTGCTGACGATGTGTGCTGAGGCAATTCGCAATTTGCTGCGTCCGTTCTCGTGGTGTCACGTGTACGCCCCCGTGTTGCCAAAACCATTGCTTTCCTACCTGCAGTGTCCGACACCAATTCTGGTGGGTGTGAACAGCGAGTTTGCCCTGCGATCAGACCTTCCGACTCGTGGCTTGTATCTTGTTGCTGATATAGATCGCAAAGTCGTGGAATATGTTGGCGATCAAACTGTGTCTTGGCGTGGTCTCGGTCTGCGAGACGATTTAGATGAGGACGCGATTTTCCTGCCTCGGTGTTTCGAAGCTGCGAAGCACGAACTGGACAGATTACTTTTCCCGAGAGCACTGCAGTTCGACTCAATAGGTGGATGCGATACAACCCCAAGCGACAATGCAGATAGCTCCTTCGCGTATGCTTCACCCCCAGAGACTGAAGCTGAACGTGACGAGCAGGTGCGCGGCATCTGCTTTGATCTGTTCTCGGAGCTGTTGAGTGGTCACACGAACGCTTGCCTTGTGGTGGGCGACACGAAAGAGTCTGTGGTCATCTTTGACGAGACAGAGTTCCTTGCAACTCGTGCAGACGAAGATTTACCTTTCTACCGGGCTCTATTACGCACACAGTGTTTCTCGGAAATCGTGAGTGCACACAGGATCAACATGAGTTCGAAAGAGACTGACGCGGAAGCTTTGGAAACAGATGAGGATCTACAGGAAGGGATAATCTAAGTGGGGTATACGATGAACTACATGTTATTCAACATCATGACACTGTAATGCTTGCATTTAACAGCTATTGCTGACTTGTATCAATGTCTGGCGCTTCAACATCATCGCGGTGAATCTTCTTCGCTGACGTGCCCTCCATCCGCACGTCGCTCTCAGGATCGCGCCCTCGTTTCAGAGACTGCGCGTCAGTGGTTTCTTCCTGAATCACATCCTCCTCGCCATTCATACTTGCTGCTCCCATTTCAGCAGTGACCATCTCAGTGTCCGCAGGCTCATTACCAGGCTCTGTGTCTCCATCGTCAGTAGAAATCTCTACAATAGGTGCTGGCGAACTTTCTTTTGGATGTTTGTCGGTAATATCTTCAGCACTATCAATCTCTTGAGTTGCTTCTATGGACTGTATCAACTGACCTTCAGGTCGTGAGTCCAGGATGTCCTCGAGTATTTGGGTCTCCTCCAAGTCTTGAGCCTGACTTTCACTGGAATCATCATTCTTCTTAGAAGTGACCCCATCTGACAATCCCCCAGTCAGACTTGCGCTATTCAATTCCTCATCGGGGGTAGCATCTAAAACATTAGCAGGTGATTCCTTGGTAGAGTTGGTTGATCGAAAGGGATCCGTAGTAGAGCTCGCGGATCTTAAGATCATGTCGTCATCGCTGTCGTCGTCACTTAAATCTGCACCGCGTCGCAGACGCCGCCTAGGACGAGCAGTATCGAGTGTCGCTAGGACTTTTTCCAACCTGGATTCTCGGACTGTACCCTCTTCTAGCTCGCCATTCTGTTCACCATCAGAAGCACGTTGCTCGTTTTCATCTTCATCAGATGAATCATGGGTCTTTCGATGAAGCTTCAAGTACTTGACACGACGTTCAATCTGCTCTGGTGTTCTGTCACGCTCTTGGAACATATCCTCATACGAAATCACTTCGTACACAGATGGCAGATGACGGAACTTCATAAACACCCTCGCCAAATAACGGTCCTCAACCTTACTCCAATTCTTGGCACGCTCTGTCGCTGCACGAGACACTGGTGCTTTTCTTTTCGGCTTTGGCTTCGCAGAACTAGCAGCTTCTGATGGGTTCGAAGGTGAGTCCGCATTAAATTCAGCAGTGTCACCCCCATCTTCTTTACCCTCCTTATCCACAAGCGACGTGGACTGGAAATCCGACGGCCCAAGTGTGAACTGGAACTCAGCCTCGCCTTCAAGCTCTTCATGGTCCAGGGCAATTCGGTGCCGTCTAGACTCGTTAATAGCCTCGATTCGCCTCTCTCGGCCCAGTGCTACCGCCTCCGATTTGGACTTGCTCATCGAATCGATCGGGTCGTAACTTCGTTGAATAAGCATGCACGACTTTGGAGGGTAGGTCTGACGCAGTAGAGCCTCCACAAAAACCAAGTGGTTTTTGTCTGCAAGCGTGAAGAAGTCGCGAACGACGCCACGAATGAAGTCCAGGAAATTTTTGAACTCAGGGAGACGCTGAATGTACGTATCTTGGAGCATCTTGTTGAACAGAAGAAGCACATGGATATTAAACAACATTGGTTGCATCGTCCACTCTTCTTGCTGGTAAATCTTGAAGTGTTTTGTCCTGTAGAAGAACGAGTGAATGTAATGGTTCACTTTTGCGCTGTTCTCGCGGTAGTCAGTGAGTAGCGAGCAGTACATCCGAATTGTGTCTGCCGAAACCATGCTCGAAAAGTACTTTCGCACATCAAAGTCAGCCTCCTTGCGCTGCATTTCCATCAAGAGTTGCGCCTGCCTCTCTGTTTCCTCCTCATCTGTAGAACTGCTATCTGAGTCTTCGCCGTCTTTTGACTCCCCGTCAGTTCGTTTCTTCTTTTGTCGTTTTCTGCAACAATAGCAATACATGAGAGTGAGAACTGATATCTGCAATATTTAGCAGCATTTGGCTACTTCACTTACTTGTCCAGGTACGCTTTCCTTCGTGATAAAACTTTAATAGTTCCTTGCGAGTCAAGGACTTTAAAAACAAGCTGTGTTTAAAGAGCAAGCACAAATTAGTTCAGTTCTCGCGAATATTAACTGCAAACATAAAGCCGTAATACTTACATGAGTAAGAGTGACAACGTCGACTACATATGCCTTGGGGAAAAGACCCGGAGACCACGTCTTCAACAACACCGGCAGGCGATCCAGGAAGTCGCGCTCGTAGAAAATTTTGTGTTGCAAAGAGTCTGCAATACGTTGAAAGCGTGGATCATCGCTTGCAGTAAGCTCAGCAAGATACGCCATCATTTCGGCCAAAAGTTGGACAGAAACTGTCATACCATGGTAGATTTTCATCGTGGCGTAGTTTTCGATTGACTGTAGCACGAAGTTGAAGGAAAACATATCAAGGGTAGAAAGCACAGCCTTCTCATCGTAATCCGGTTTCTCAGGAACCGGAGGTGGAGGTGTAGTGAAATCCAGCGCATTCTGAAGCTCTGTTGTCTTCTTCTGCACTGCTTTTACCTGGTGCTTGTAGTGCGACTTCAGTGCTTGAACTTTCAAGCGGTGGTAGGTTGTGAGAAACCAAACGAGGTGGAAGTACTGGAGTCGATCTGTCGAGATCAACTTGCTGCTGCCTCTACGGAACTCCGTCTTTAATGAGTTTGTAAGCTGGAAGTACGACTTCCCAACAATGGAGTCGCAGATCTCCTGAAGAACCTGCATAGTTCGTCTGACAAATAACAGCAGCCCGTTCATAGAGTTAGTAATCCAGTCGTATCAGTAAACATCGCACAGTAATAACTTACTCGTCCGCCTCAGTCACTTTGCCCTTGCCGCCGAAAATCTCGTGAATGTCAGTAACTGGAGCCGCACTCTTCTTTCCTCTCCTTCGAGATACCGGCTTCTTAGCCGCCTGTGGAACCTGATCGTATATTGTCTTGGAGAAGTCGGATAGCACTGTTGTTCGGCCAGTTGAACCGACCATAGTCAGAACGCCACCAAAGTTGGAATGACGGCGAGATCCCGCCTGATGCAAAGCCGACGCCTTCTTCTCGCTGTTAAGTTTCGCAAGCAAATCTCCACCTACCTGTGCTGTATTCTGTCTAGGTCTAGTCGTCACCGAGATGCGCGACGGAGTCGATACAGCCTGAGTACTCGAACTCTTGTTCGTCTCTCCAGTCAATTGTTTCTTGGCGAAAGCAACCACAGACTTAGGTTGCGAACAATTCAGTGTCAAGTCTAGCATCTCCATAATCAGCAAGTTCCACTCTTTGTTTTCGTTCGAGTCGATGTCTTGGGCAAAGAGCAAGATCATCTCGTACACGTTTTCCTCGTACAATGTCCAGATCAAGTCTTCTTGTAGATGACTAAAGTACGACGTCGTGGACGTGACGAATCTCGGATCTTCGTTCGGAATAGCCAGTAGGTTTCTGATCAAAGTCAATACAATTTCCATCTTCAAATAATCATGAGAAGTGCGAGCCGAGCCTTTTCTAGACAGCGGATCCACCAAGATCGTCATCATAATGGGAATGACGTCGCAGCGCAGGAACTCGTGCTTGTATTGCCGTAGGAACTTGAGTTGCAGAGCAACGTTCGTTGAGTCCCTCGCTGGCTTCATCGTGAGCATCACGAGCACTTTGAGGATGGAGAACACGAGCGTCCAGTCGTATTGATGGTGCACGAGCAGCGGCAGCAGCTTCTTCTGCAAGATCTTCCACTTGCCCAGTTGCTTGGCCACCAGGCGATGCTTGGCGTGGTCTCTCCGCACGGCGCGCTGCAGGTCGTGGATCCAACTGTCGCAGTCTTCGCCTCGCATGAACACAGGCGCCTTTCCCTCGCTCTGTACACGGAGCATGCCCAAGTTGGAGCACACGAGCAGAAGCTCATTCATCATGTCGGTGTCCAGCGTCGGCTCATTGGCGTCCGTCGCCTCGTCAGATGAAGACACGCCAAAGTCCTCGAGCTCCTCCTCGCGGGTCTCTGCCATTGTATTGTAATGTTAAAATATACTTGGCGCCAAAAAGTTGCTGATCAATGTCCACCACACCATTTACTTCAAGTACACAAGAAAGTGATGTGGTGGAGTGTGCTACTTAAGTGCGAATACGTAAACCTGCTCATTTGCCAAGATGGAGGAGTTGGCAGCGCCAGTGCCGATGGAGACAGACACGCAGACGCAGCAGCTGCAAGGGCTGCAAGAGCCACTGGCGGAGACGCAGCAACTGCCAGAGCAGTCGACTGAGCAGCTCCAAGACCAACAAGTTCCGGATCCTGTCCATCCCCCAGTCCAAGAGCCGCCTCAAGCCATCGCACAGCAACAGATCCCTCAACAACTACAGACTCAGCCCCAGCAACAGCCTCAGCAGCAGCAGAACTTCGTTTCCTCTGGCTACAATGCCTCCATGAACCCGGTAGCCAGTCAACAGATGCAGATGCAGCCTCAGCAGTTCCAGCCCCAGCAGTACCAACAGCAACAATATCAACAGCAGTACAACCCTCAACAGACCATGTACAACCCGCAGCAAACCCCTCAACAGCAGCAGATGAACGCCTATAGTCTCAAGGCGCCGCCTGCAATGGCGTTTGGCACCTCCTCTTCTCCCGAGGAGCGCGCCACGCACCTGCTTGCTGCCTGCGAGTCGTGCCTCGTGGTCACGCGCGTGCCGGGTGTCGACATGTCGTTCCGCCGCATTATGGAGCGCAAGTGTCCGCGCTGTGGCGGCACTCTGGTACTTCCTCAAGAGGTTATGGAGATGCTCATCCTTTACGGCCACTTTGTGTCCGAGTCAGTAGCCGTCACGCTCGTGCTGGGTACTATGGTGCTACATCCGTCGCTGCGAGCAGACTTCATGGCGGCTGCGATGAACGACCTGCTCATCCCGCTACAGACCGACTTCGTTTATGATGTGGCCGTGCCCAAACGGCCAGACGGTCTGGGCATGTCGCTGCGCATGCACCGTGAGTGACTGTAGTTATGTGTTATGAGCTTATCTGATGTTCTAACGTTTATTATTCTCATGTTTATTGTGGTTGCGCTATACAGAGGGTAACCTCATTGTTGGCGGCTTCATCGACTTTGAGAACAACCAAGAGAGTCCGTCCGTCGCTGCGCGGATCATCGCTGTGAATGACGTGCTGGTTGCGATTAACAAGAAATCCATCACGTCGTGGTCATTTGAAAAGAGCATCAGTATGCTCTCCCATGCAGCATCACCTGTGTACTTGACGTTCCGACGTAGTCAAGCAGTTATGCTGCTCTAGAGGACGGCTGGGGTTAGCGGGTAGCATCACCCAAGATTGTGTTCAGCTAATATGAATTCGTTCGTTTACTATAGCGGAGAACCATACGATCACTAATCTACCTAAATGTACACGTTTAGCAAGCAAAACGTGAAGACTAAATGCTATGCAGCGCCGGCGAATTTGCCGGAGCGTAGCAGCCCTTTGGTGGTGACGACGCCTTCTAGAGCCCCGTGGTCGCATACGAAGCAATGATCGCAGCGCAACATTGTGAAGATCATGTGGAGATCGTCCAGAGGTGTGCTGATTGAAATGGTCATGGCCATGGGTCGGATGATACAGATTCGTCCCTCTGTGATTTTCACGGTGGTGTTTAGCTTTTCTGCCTTGGTGCTGTCCCAACCTTCATTCAGCAGCCCTAGCATCTTCTCATCGTCCATTAAGAACGGGACGGCTCCGCCAGCCCCAATTACGTGTGGCTTCTGAGTCGAAAGTGCGTTGTAGGTGATGTCAACCGATCCCATCCCGTTAAAGCCTCCAGTGTTGTTGGTTTGAGTGTTCAAAGTGAGCTTGTCCTTGAGCGTGACCCACGACAGCAATGACTTATCGTTCCGAGGTCTCTCACCAAGATCTTCGTCGGCACCATGGATACTGTTCAACTCGTAATATTTCTTCACAAACCTTCGCAATTGTGAGCCACTCACTACTCCCAGCAAAATCATCGACACTTCATCGTCAACGACGGGTATTTCATGATGCGGCAGTCGCTGAAGTGCAAGCAAGATTCGAGCGATCGTTGTTCGCTTTGTGATGTAAACCAAGCACGGTTCCACGATGTCACCTGCTGTTACAGTTGGCTCAAAGTCGACAAGAGGCAGGAATGGCATTCCACTCACAATCAGCAGGGTATCATAGACAGATTTCTCCTTGAACAAGTTCGCGACTGCCATCGCCGTAAGTGATGCACAGAATAGCGGGAGAATCATTGACATCGCTGTTGTAATTTCGAGCGTGATGACCGCCACGGAAATTGCCCGAGTGGCCGCAGTACCAAAAGCAGCAGCACCAGCCAACGCATACGTACCAGGAATCACGTTGGAGTTAGAAAAAATTGCTGCCACGATCTCTCCAAACATGCGGCCGAATGCAGCACCAGCGATGAAAGTTGGTACCCAAATTCCAGTTGGGATTTTCAATGTAATACACAATGGCAGGAGAAACATGAACACGGCAGATAGGACAGAGAGTGCGTAGTACTTGGATACCACCTGCCACGCTGGTGGAAGCTCTCCATCGGTAAACAAAATAGCGAGATCGTGCATCGAGTTATGTTGGGCGTATTTTCCAGGCACAAATGTCAGCACAGCAGTCAAAGTCGATACAACCAGCGGATCAATCCAGGTGACCAGCACTTTCTTCCACTTCTGGGAGGACTTTCTAAATGCGCTTCTGCGCTCAGCAATTTTGCGTACGAACCACATCATCGCCGAGCATAATAATCCCAGCAGAGCTCCAAGGAGGATATATAACGGAATTTCCCAGATAGTGAACGGATTTACAGGAAATTGCGTCTTCAACACCGCTTGTGTGGCGAGGTTGGATTCGCTCTTGGCCAACACCAATGTTAAGCGCAGCATCACCGCTCCAGACACCGCGCTAATGAAGGCCTTAATATAATTGGACATCAAATAGTATGTTGATGTCACCTCCATCGAGAAGAGAACACCACCGATAGGCGACGAAAATACTGATGACACTCCTACAGCACAGGCTGCAGCCAGTAGTTGAAGTCGACCGTTGAGATGCACACTGAAACCTTTGAACATCGGAGTCTTGAGCAAATGGTGCGTGACGATAGACATTATATGAACGTACGCTCCTTCCGTACCAACGATTAGTCCTGCACCAACGGAACACACCAAGCCAGTAACCTTGGCCAGGAATGTGGAGAAATCGAAATATCCGGGTAGATACATTCGTGGGTCGATTCCGGTAAGGATCGATTTCATTTGTGAAACCCCGGAACCGGCAGCAACAGGTGCCAATTGAGTGAAGAACAGTCCCAGTGATGAGAAGACGACAGTGTGAGTTGTCCAAATCGCGAGCTTCGACACGTAATTTGGAGCCTGGTCAACGAGGTATTCTCTTAGTTCTATGAGATAGTTGTATAATCTGCATACTTACAGCCAGTTTGTGAGTGCTTAGTTAAACCAATCTCTTCATGTTGAAGGAATCAACTACTTACCCTCGAATGCCGTAGTTCATGGGTCCTCCAATAACCCCCAAAAGGACCAAGAAGCTCACTGCCTTGAGTTGGCGACGATAGTACATGCACTTATTCAGAGCTCGACTTCTCTCACCACCAAAGAGAGAAACACTCGAGATCGACCTCCTTGCTCCGTACTTCCTAAAAGTTTCGACAAAGTCGGACCCATTGCTGCCACGGCGTTCAGGCGTGGCTTCAATGTAGATGTCAGAGACGCTAGTATTATCCTCGTCGCGCAACAATGCGGACATAAGGATTTTTTCATCATTTACGGCGTCATTGCCATTACGACCGTCGTAGCGAGCAGCACGTTGCTGGAATTCGTGGAGACTGCCGATGCGCCCTGTTCGTCGCTCGTGAGCCGGCAACATCGCGTCCGTCGTCGTGATCGCCTTGTCCTTTGACTGCTCCATTGTCTACCTCCAGCCGCAGCGCGGCAGCCCTTGCCCCTTAATCTCACCCCGCCCAGACACTACACCAATACGCAGCACAATCTTCCTTCTCCAGCTATTTCCAGCTCCACACGATGCCACGACCCTGAGACAGACTGACGAACTGAGATTGTGGGCACGTCGGACGTTGAGCTAGGAATCGCGAACGTACAAGTGTAGTAATTTACTGGTGGGCAGTTGCGAAGGATCTGCTTGAGGTGAAATGTGTACTATCGCCGGAAATGGGGCGAAAAATTCAGCTCTGACGCATTGGAGAGCGCTGTGGACGGAAGATGTGGTGGACGGAAGACGTGGTGAACGGACAGCCATGAACTGCTTCGTTGAACTGCTTCTTTGACCGTCAACACTCAAATGTGGGGGATACGTCTATTCCAACGCTTGGCGTTGGTGCTGTAGAGTTTGAGCCGATCAGACCAACGCCAGACCAACCTACTTGCGTTGGAACTGTTGCTGAGTCGCTGCGATCCGTTGACGCCAAGCTGTTCAAAGGCCAAAGTTACACGTCAGTGCATTGACCTAGAAAGCTGAAGGCCACGGGCAACGATCCTTGGTCATTATGCCCACACGACCAAGTTCTCGAATCCTGTATGCTAGCAGTCTCATCTTGACACAGTAACATCAATACGTCGACAGACATATACATCCGCCAGGCTGGCGTGGTAGACACTCTGTAGACAGGAGTCAACTGTTAGTCAAAACAGCAGCAGCCACTCAGGCAGCACCATCCGTTTTGACAGGATATCAACGGCAGCACCAGCAGCTCAAAAACCATTTGATGGATGCATCCTTGTTGCAGACTGCTTCAATTACCGTCTATTTTCTAGTACATGTATTGAGTAAGACCTGTTTCGCTCTAGCATTGTAGCACATGCCGCTGATGCAGTCGTTTGGAACTGCACAGGCAGCTTCAGACAGCTGATGGCAAGATGGCTTCTTGCTCCGTATCTTTCCCGAGCAGCGAAATGGGTTCTGTTTCGGGGTAATTTATCAAATCACGGTGTACTATTATCGTGTTCAAAATTAAAAAGATGTGATCATTTGACCTGAAAGAAAACATATTGCTGGTCTTTCACCGTGTTTTGTAAATCAAGTCCATTCGATCGTCGAAATTCCCTCGCTCTTGTGTCTTTGTGACACTACAGTACTGCCCAAAGCCAGGCGACCGAACTTCACCAGGCTCCACAGCGAAATCCACACAACAAGCATAGACATCGCCTGCTGGTCATGGAACTTCGGAGGTTACCTCCAGCAGCAGCACCTCATCTTTACGCGCGGACGCAATTGCGCGGTCCATTTTCTCCAATCCGCAACTTCCTCCGCTTCCATTGGCCGAAAGTCTTTGTTGCCCATCTTCACCCTGTCATTTCAAGATTGGCTCGCAACCGCACAAGTTGAACTGCTCATGATGTTGCGCCACTCACTCCGCTCCTCCGTCTTGCGCCCACGATTGATCACGCGCGCTCTCAGCTCAGCCGCCAATGCCGAGTACGACTACGTCATCGTAGGTGGCGGCTCAGCAGGTTGCGTGTTGGCCAACCGCCTGACCGAAGACCCCAACAACAAGGTGCTTTTGGTCGAGACTGGCCCGGACGACCGCACGAAATGGGACTCGTGGAAGATTCACATGCCCGCCGCGCTCACGTACAACTTGGCTAACGACAAGTACAACTGGTACTACCACACAGAGCCACAGAAGCATCTGAACGGACGTCGTCTGCCTTGGCCGCGCGGTCGCGTGCTCGGCGGCTCCTCGTCCCTCAATGCCATGGTCTACATCCGCGGCCATGCGTACGACTACGACGACTGGCAGGACAGTGGAGCTGACGGCTGGAGCTATGCTGACTGTCTGCCCTACTTCCGCAAGGCGCAGAACCACGAGCTCGGACCGGACGACTACCGAGGCGGCGACGGCCCGCTACACGTCATCCGCGGCAACCAGAAGGACCAGATCCTCTTTAAGAAGTTCATTGATGCTGGTGTCCAGGCTGGATACCCGTTCACGGACGATATGAACGGATACCAACAGGAAGGGTTTGGGTGGATGGACATGACGGTTTGGAAGGGATTCCGCTGGAGCACGGCCTCGGCCTACCTCCGTCCGGCCATGAAACGACCCAATCTGACAGTTGTCACGGACACATTCGTGAGCAAGGTCGTGTTCGAGGGCAAGAAAGCTGTTGGTATAGAGACTGAGGATCGCAAGAAGAAGACTACTAAGCAGATCCGCGCGGCGAAGGAGGTGATTCTGTCAGGCGGAGCGATCAACTCGCCCCAGCTGCTGATGCTCTCGGGTATCGGTGATGCCGACCACTTGAAGGAAGTGGGCGTGCCAGTGGTGCAACACCTGCCGGCAGTTGGACAGAACATGGAGGACCACCTCGATCTGTACATCCAGTACATGTGCAAGAAGCCGATCACGCTGCATAACGCGACCTGGTATGTTGCTGTTTATTTTGATGTTCAAGGTGCTGTGATTGTTTTCTGACTTTGAATTATGGTTACTGCTATCGCAGGAAGTACCCGCACAAGATGGTTGCGATCGGCTTGGAGTGGATCTTCCGTCAAACTGGCATGGGAGCGTCATCTCACCTCGAGTCGGGTGGCTTCATTCGTAGTGCTCCCGGTAAGCGCCACCCTGACCTGCAGTACCACTTCCTGCCTGGCTCGCTGACGGGCCAGCTCACACCGGGAGCCTACCACGCCATGCAGGCTCACTGCTCGCCGATGCGCGCTCAGAGCCGCGGTTGGCTGAAGCTTCGCAGCAATAACCCGCACGAGCACCCGATTATCGAGCCCAACTATCTGAGTATCGAACAGGATTTGATCGACATGCGTGCTGGTGTGAAACTCACGCGTGAGATTCTAGAGCAGCAGACGCTCGACGAATACCGTGGCGACCCGATTTCACCGTCCACGGACGTGCAGACCGACGCTCAGATCGACGAGTGGATTCGCGAACACACGGAGAGTGCCTACCACCCGTCATGCACTAACCGCATGGGTGTGGACGAAAACACAGTCGTCGACCCGCAGACGCGCGTGCACGGAATTGAGAATCTGCGTGTCGTGGATGCGTCCATCATGCCGAACATCGTGAGCGGTAACTTGAACGCGCCGACGATCATGATTGCTGAGAAGGCTGCCGACATCATCCTAGGCAAGACTCCACTTCCGAAGTCGACGGCACCCGTGTACCAGCCGAAAAACTGGGAGACCAGCCAGAGATAAACTGGTGGAAGGTCTATTCGTTTCCAGCGGAGGAATAGTGCACTTAGACACTCGCTAGCTGTAGTATGGCGGATGTAGTTATGGACAGGCTTATGTAAACGACATCAAGGTTGTCGAGTTGTCCTTCGAAATGTAGTTGCAGTGACACTGTGAAGTTTGACGTTGCTCTGATCTTCCAGCAAAGGTTTTCTCATACGGCGCAGAATCCCTCAATTTACCAGCATTTGGAACAGCATTTCCCGACGTCTTCCACATGGTTTCAAGCATTTTTGGTCACATCGAAGCTTTGCTTTTAATCGTTATCTTAAGCTTTGCTGGGAGCTCTTCCTTTCCACTGTCTCTATAGTATGCTCTACCATTCAGCCAGTTCGCAACCCGCTCTCCAGTGCTCAAGTCCCAAGAACCGTTTGCAGGACTCGAACGATGCGCTTATCCTACGCCGTGTTGGCGACTGCTGTCGCCCTCCTTGCAAGCAGTGATTCCGCTGTCACCGCGACGAACTCCGAGCAGACGAAACTCGCGGATGTAATGACAGCCGAGTCCCCGCTCCTAACTCGTTCTCTTTTTACTGCTGATCAGAACGTCGGCGCGAACAAAAGAGGTTTAAGAGCTGCTGGTGACGACGTCACAGACGATGAAGATATAGGAAAAAGCTCCATACTGGAGAAGGCCAAGTTTTACTACTGGTACTCGTTGGGCAGAACCCCTGGATACGTCTACCAGGACTACTTCGAGGGTGTAGACAAGGCTATTGTTGTCAAGAACCCGGCTTACAAGGAATGGATGAGATACGAAGCTTACTACGACAAGAAGAAAGCAGATTAATCCTGTTGTTCGGCATGTGAAGTACCACAGCTGCAACACTACGTGAATTAACTGGCGTAACCCGCAGTGAAAACGAACGTTGGCCCTCGTCATTATTCTTGCAAACTTGCATTCTAGGCAGGACAAGTCATAACCTAAGATTTCTCCCAGTTTTACTAAACCATACTACGTAGTAGTTGTTGTCAAGTTCTAACCCTATAGCTCCTTTGTAGTGATTGGAAACTTGGCAACACTGGGAGGTTCTGGTTGGACGGGCCGACATTAAAGCGTCTTGACAAATCGTCCGTCGATCATCCAAAAGTGAAAAGGAATCTCATCGAAAGTATTGCAACGTATGAGTCGGGCGTATAATTGAGAATTTCACTAGGCTACTAATAGAAACCTTGTGGCATTCTTCTTCTCAAGGAGTTTTTGAAGCACGCACCATGGGCTGCTGTGCGACTCATACCTCGCACCGTGCCATCAATGAAGCCTATACAGGTACGTAACGGAGCTCCTTTCATGTAAATCGCGCTGGAATAACCTTGCAAGGTTGCTTCCGTAAGTGGATGATTGTCGAACTGCAATAGGTGGGAGAAGGACTTGTACAGGAAATATAGCACAGCGTTTGATATCGACGAGATTGCTGTAGTCACGGCCGAAGAGGTCTTCTAAATCTTCAAGACGAGTAGGGCACGCCATCCTGCTGAGAAAAATACACAAGGCTTCGAGCGCTGAGATGCAGTAATGGTGCTTGGTAGGAAACGGATCGGGAGTCGGAACTACGATATCGTCCTTCTCGAAGCAGAATTTGCTCTTCCACATCTTGGCTATGGCGGG
>PCFV01000507.1:0-23735 GCA_002812785.1 Phytophthora litchii | reverse complement strand
CAAGCAGACCTGCTTTCAGAAACCCGCCGCGAATAGTGACTTCCTTGACTTCTTCCCATGCTTTCAGGACTGACTTAGCAACATACCGCCGCTTTTGGAGAATACCGTTCTGGACCACATACTTATGAAGATATCTCGGAGCCTATCCTTAAAGGCTTCATCACGGCAAATTTCATGGGTTGTGACAGCCCTATATACCTAGGGGTACGAAACTACGCTTGTCTGCGCATGTGCAACCAATCGCGTCCGAATGCATTCATTCCATCGAGTGCTATCAAGCACCAAGACGCTTGGATGAATATCAGGGGGCTATACATTGTCTATCCGCTCCTGCTTGCTGTTTCCTCCACCGCCAAATGTCACACGCGTGACACCATAAGAGTGCCAACTGACTCGCCCTTGTCTACTCGATCTAATGCCTTAAGCCTATCACCATTCTTGGTGCTCAACTTCCGGTTCGCTGTAATCGAGGGGATGCATGGTTGCCAAAGTAACATCGCCAATACCCCCATGTTCAGTTTTTACGAGCGTTTTTACGCGAATAAAAAGGAGTGTTTGGAAGATCGTCACAATGGTGAAAACTTGAATCGTAATCCGTGATGACCATGGATTTATTGGGTAGTTGGAACACTATACACACTTCTGAACTGTTCATTACTAGTTCGAGAGGGTCGAAGATGGGCTTCCGTACTTTGGTCATTGTTGCATTCATTCTAGTTACCACGAGCTTCGCTCAACCTACCGAAATCGATCACGATAAGGTGAAACCATTTGCTCAACCAGCTCCCGTTACGATCTCAGAGAAAGCTGCCATCAAGTTTAAGCCACAGCTTTCCATCGAATTTGGATGCCACCCGTATCCCGCCGTTCAGGCAGACGGATCAGTTAGTGGTGGACTCGCCTACAGCGGCAAGTCTGATGGGGGCTGCAAGGGTTCCGGACTTGGATCACAAGTTTACGCTCGCTCGACGTGGCACAGAGGGGTTTGGGCGATCATGTACGCATGGTACCTGCCGAAAGGCTACGAGAAGATCGATGCGCGGTCATACGATGATGGACACCGCCACTTTTGGGGATACGTCACTGTATGGATCGACAATCCATCTCTAGAGAACGCAAAAATGCTTGGTGTGTCAGTGTCTGGGTTGAACATAGGCCTCTACGACCACCTAACTCCAGTTGACTCGAAGTACCTTGACGGCTCAAGCCTGAAAGTGAGATTCCTTGGGTACCCCTCGGATTTCACCCGAGGAAAGCAAGGATTGAGGTGTGTTGAGGATGCTGGAGAATTTCAAGATCTCATAACTTGGAATCAGCTTACAGAAGTGGCACGGAATACGTTGAACACATACCAGTTCTCGTTCAAGGAAAACATGAGCACTGTTCCGCTGAAAGATAGCGTATTTACACGTTTACTCAATGCGACGTGGCCATTTAACTAAGCCTGTCTAGATCAGTGCTCGAGTGAATCAGTCATTGCTTGACCAATGTTCAACTAAGCTACTTTTCAGGAAAATATTCTGTAGTAGTACCGAAGAAAAAACAATGCGGAAGAAGTCAATGTGATGACACTTAACAAGGTGGACACAATTCTTTAATAATTATCCTCGTGGCGGATCTAGTCTGTGTTGCAGATATCATCACGTGGACACAATTCTTTAATAATTATCCTTGTGACGGATCTAGTCTGTGTTGCAGATATCAAGTTCTCGATCTAGTCCAAGAACATGGCTACACATTTTTCTCTAAGTACGAATCTCGTTCCCCGCACTCTAAATATTCGAATCTTCAGTCGCTGAGAATGTCAAAATTTATCATTTACACACACTCCTGTTTTCAAACACAAGTATCCGCGCCAATTCCGCATTCTCTCGACGATGACTGTCGACGTGCTGTTCGAGTTCGACGCGCCCAAGACGTTCGTGGACCTCAGCGCTCCGTTCACTCCACACGCTCCAGGAGAACATGACCCGTGGTTTGACGAGCTCCATCCAGACCACAGCAGACCCAGTGACGAATTAGCGCGCGAATTAGCAGACAAAGTGAGAAAAGCACAGCAAAAGGAGCAACTTCAAGACGCCAAGAGCTCGAGTTGGAGCGTGAACAAGGAGAACCAACGACCTACAGACTGGCGAGAGATCGTGGCAGTCCGGAACAAGCAGCTGAAGCAGGAAAAGAGCAAGGAATACACGAGTTTGAAGCAGATGCGCGCTACACACGAGCCGTTTAAGATCCACAAGACCAAGACGGAAGGGAAAAAAGCTCCTCATTCTGAGAACCGCAAGAGAAAACCACTCATGGATGTGGGCAATAGACTCGACGAAAGAAAGTCTGCTGACGAGATGAACGTGGAGGCGCTGCTCAAGAAACATAATAAGAAATTTAAAGCTACACATACATATGAACCACCGCAGCATTCCGTGCGGGAAGTGAAACAGGTAAGGAGGTAGAGAGCTAGAGGTTGACAAGTGCTGATGCTTTGTTTTATTTTTTAGTGGGAGCGAGAGACAAAGAAGAGTTATTATGCCTTGTCGGCGGAGGAACGCGTAGAAGCGAATCAGGAAATTGCGATCTGGAAGCAGCGACGACTAGAGAAAAGCCACTAGAAGACAAGCACTGAGTAAGGCTGATTCCATAACGAAGCTTATTGATACGAGGATTAACTAGGTTGCTACGTGTCTAGCATACAAAGCATTGCACAGCCACGACGAATCCAGTGGTCGGGGCTTTTATCAGTCGGGACGTCGAGTGCTACGACGAAGTTAGTCGAATGACCGGTCGTAGATAGTGTGCCTGCGCGGATGGATGTCTTGTAGAGCGGACACTCATACACGTCAGTGGGCTTGTACTCTTCTCGTCGCATGGGCTTGAGCCAGATTACAGACATGCGGTCGAACAACTCGTTGGGGATGGACTCAGCCATCATGCGCGTAGTGCGGTCGTACCTCGCACCTTCCATGAAGAGTCCGAAGATGTACACGCCGAAAGGTGGTGGAGCTTTGTACTGCTCTTTGTCGTGAGCCATGATCTCGCACGAGACGACTAGTGCGTCGATGGCGATTTGTTTGTCTCGTGAGAAAGACTGCTTCACGGCGGTCATGAAACCTTGCGGGAAGAAAAAGCCCGACAACCAGTATGCTAGTGGTGGGCCTTGTACGAGCCAGTCGTTGGTTAGATTGATTCGCATGAAAAAGTCCTCTATCCATGAAGCTAAGGGCTTCAAGCATGGATACCCGGCATTCTCCCACTCGCTTGGAATTTGCTGAATCAAAAAGCCATTGTACATCTTTTCAAGAGGGCCAGACATGACCACAAGACCTTTAATCGCCCGCTTCAGCATCTCGAGCGTCGTTTTCATAACTTGAATCAACACATTGAAACGTATCATCTCCTGTGACAAGAACACGCCCAGCGAGTTACGACTGCCGCCAGCAGCCTCTGCAAAGGTCGACGGATGTGCCTTGCTTTCCATGAAGGCGTCTGGCATGCGCTCTTGGATAGCTACCACCATCTCCATCACAATGCTATCATTACTTTGTGCAGCGCCACCACCACCACTGTCACCACCGCCGCCTAACATCTTTAATATCGTACCAAGAAGCTGGCCTGTTTCTTTTTGCTGGAACGTAATATCTGCATTGGCGTGAAGACCGAAAATGTCCGGTGCATCTGCAGTTGGTAATGAGCTCACGTACTCGCGAACACTAGCTAAAGAGCCTTCGGATGGGGCGTAGTATAGTCCTGACGTAGTGAAACGATACGAGTCATCCATGACGTCTCTGCAGAAAAGCTTGCGCATGATACTCGAGTTCGTACGTTTATCCCAACGATCCGTAATTCGGCCACCATAGGAAATATCAGCGACCATGACGTTCAGTGTCAGGTATGGTACTTCCTCCTGTTCCTCAAGATACAACCTCACCTGCTGCATTCCTGTCTTCAGATCACTGTTCATCCACTCGTATGGAATGTTCCAGCCTACGGCACCAAATTTACGACGTTCAAGACACACGGCGTTGTAGAATGCTAGCGCGAATAGCAACTTCTTGAACTCGCGCGGCTTCGTACAGCCTTCGTAGTCGGCCTCCTTCATATCAAGAAACGTACGTCCTAGATTCGCCTTGATTCCCTTTGGAGGCTCATTCGTGATTTTAATGCCATTTTGCAGAATAGGCACGGGGAAACGAGGGCTCGGCATACTCGTCAACCACAGTCGGAACTCCTCATGCATCTCCTCCGTCGCTGACTGCTCCAAAATTTGCTCAAGACGTCCTAACCACGAGACAGCCAAGTGACAGTTCTGTAGACATACCCAGTCACCCGTTTGTTTGGCTTGCTTCATAAGCGCTTCAGCAATCGGGCCTTGGCCTTGACCAAGTGAAATAATCTTGAGACCAGAACCATCCTTGCCCTCTTGTTTGGCAAGTTCCAAGAGATAGTCATTGATATCAGCACCAGGCGACAGCACGAAGATCAAGGGCGTCTCCGGCTTAGAGTCTCGATAACAGCCACCCAAGTCGAAAGGTGGTGACTCCGTGAAGAATTGACCAAGTTCATTCCCTACGAACTCGCGTGTGCCGAAGACAAGCATTTCCTCTCGGAAAACACGCAGCACAAGTAGCTTTTGGAAGTTCGTAAGTGTCGATTCCCATGGTTCCGGTAGTACTTCTGCATGCGGTAAATCGGCCAGAACCATAGCACGTTTCCATTCAGCGGCGTGTTGGCCCACTGACGAGGCCAAATCGGCGAACACGGACGCGATGTCTTTCATACCAACGACAGTTTTCCATACCCGGTCAGATAGCCAAGACGGACGAGTGAGACCACATGATTCAGCTTGCGCGGCTTGTATTGCCGAACTTCGCTTATCGCCCACTAAGTAAAAGTTCCATTCACTAGATGATATTGCGCCGCGATGTAAAAGGATACTTGACGCAATCATAAATGCATAGATGATTTTGTCCTTCTCGAATAGCCCACGACAGACATTTACGAACATGGACATGGTGATGTCCTGCATGAGAATTTCCAGGCGCTCCTCTAGTACTTCCGACTTTGTCGAGTTTTGCAAACGCATCACGAAGAGCTTCTGGTAGAATTGTAGCGAATATTGATACATGGGATCCACAAGAGCGAGGTTGGCTATTGCAAAGTAGATAATGGAGCCACGCACGGCGACACAGCGATACCCTTCACGTGTTTGGTCGATCTCCAAAGATGTAGTCTCAGCCTCAGCCATACGAGTCTTGATCGCTGACGATGTAACTTTACTGTGAGCTAATGTGTCGATTAGCTCTTCATCATCCAAAATGTTGCCTTTGGAGTTCTCAAGCATGTGCAAAATCTTGTCCTCGATCTCCTTCAGCTGTTTCTTGTCCGCCGCTATATTCACTGTAAGCTCATTCTTCTTCTGCTCGAGATCCGGTCGCTCACTACGAACAACATCAACCAACAACTGATCTTCAAGTCCTGTAAGTGTGACGGTAAAATTAATAATGGTCACCTTGATGCAGATTTCAGGCATGTAATGTGGGTTCGCGAGCTTTGTAGTAATGTAGAAGCGGAAGTTGTCACTGTACGGAACATCACTATCACCAAGATGTAAAAGGTTCTGTCCACCTCGCTTGAATACCTGCTTGAGTAGCACAGGCTCGAGCGACGGATCCAGATCCTCCTCCACATTTTCGAGCATTACAGGAGATCCATATCGGATAGCATTCTCCAAAGTGCGCAAGAAATCCTTCTGTGAAAGCTTAATAATTTGTAGCGATCCTGATGCTTTGTACATGTTCTTAATCCATTTGTTAGCTTGTCCCTGGGGATCGATCATGAGCGGCCAACGGCGTCCCATTGTCGTGAAAAGACCATTCTCAATTGAAAAGGTGTCTGCCGGCAGCCCCATGATGTTCCATTCACGCACTACGACAGGATCAGCCAGCACTCGCTGGAAAGAGAAATTACCATCCACTGGTAAATTGCTGGCCTTACAGAAGGAGACCCATTTCGCTTGAAGCTCGTGACGATATTCAGAAGTGAATGGTCCAAGATACGCAATGCACCCTGCGGAAAGGATCATATCACCGACAAGGTTGATCATATCCTTCGCCAAGTTCTCCGCGCACTCTTTCCAGCGACCTTGCTCCTCCCCCAGCGAATCGATCAAACGCTCAGCACGTACAAGTTGTGCCTGCGTCTTCTGTGACTGTTTTTCAAGGTCCACCTTCTTCTGCTGCGCTTCCTCAAGTGTGCGTTTCAAATCAGCCACTTTCTTGAGGACTGCGCTCAGACCACTTTGTTTGATATCGAGCTGCTTCTGTTCCTCTTCAAGCCGCTGCTCAGCAATCTTGAGGTTCTCTTTCTTCGGGGCAATGTTCTTTGCCACGGTATCATAGGTGTACATGGCTCGTACCCACATACAAAGTGATGTGGCAGCAGTAGAAATGCTACTAAGCGTTTCTGGCGTGAATTCCTCATCAGAAATGAACTTTTGAAGCTGACGGATTGTCTTGGGGGGAATATTGTCTTTGTCGAACTCCTTTAGTTTGTCCAGAAACTTCATGTCATTTAGTAGCTTTTTGGCCTCATTCCATTCCTGTTTTGCACCGAATAGAAGACAAACAGCATTCATCGTCACACCTACCAGTCTTGGTGGGTTAGTGAAAGTCTTGAGTACTGTAATATCATCCTTCTTCAATTGCGATAATGCCTTGATTGAGGCGTAGTATGCAGGCATGGCCTCATCCAAATCCTTCTGGCAATCATCTTTGATCACCTTAACTTCATCTGCAATCTTGTTAGCAGCCTCCACATCGGCTTGAATTAGCTGTTGTTGCTTATCAGCTTCGGCTTGATCCTTTGCTACTTGTTCAAGAAGCAATGATGTATCCTTTTGAGCCTGCACCAGCACTGGCTGCAACTCTGTAAGTGAACTCTTTAAGTTACCAACGATTTCCTCCGTCTCCGTAAGTTTTTGCAAACCTCCGCGATAACGTGCTTCCTTCGCGCGAACAAGCTGTCGATGTGTACGAAGCATATCCACATACAGCCGGATAAGTTCCAAATAACTCGTTGGTGTAGTGTAGTTGCGTCGTTTTAGCTGCGTGTAGAACCGAAGCGTGGCTTCTTCCACACTGCGGTGAATTGTCACTGCCATACGACACAATGTGTCCACATGTGTCTCAATACCGAGCTCCTCTGCGTTCGTAGCAAAGAATCGATTGGCCACAGAGTTAAGAGCGTCTTCTGGCCATGCATTGAACCAGTCAATGGTGCAGCAGTTCACTAGCGACGGGAACATACGACATCGATTGCGGAAACCAGCACCGATTGGAGAAAAGGCCAACACCACGTGGAGATTATCACGCACAAGCGTCACATAGTACTGCAGAATATCTTCGCGAGTGACCTTGCCGACTTGCTGTGCTAGTGGACGAACAAGGCCCACAATTTTTTCCACCTCGTCGTTTGCGTATAAATTCGGGACTTCACCAGTGTTGAGAATGTTATTGATATCCTCAAGAAAGGATTCATGAACAATCTGAGCATCTGAAAACAGGAAGACAACAGGCTGGTTCTGAGCTCCTGCAGTCATGAGGATCTTCTTGAGATCTTCATGGAATTCATTGGCACCGTAGCCACGGGTAATTTCGATCGAAAAGCACTTATAATCGGCCATGAACGCTGCAAGACGTGTGAGACTCTGACGACCTGAGCCACCAACGCCAACAAGTAAAGCATTGCCACGCGGCTGTCGGAGTACACGGCAGATCCGAGAGATGTGGTGCATAGCGTCGTTAAAGAACACCAAATGCATCTGGCTCGGAAATGTGATGTTATACTCTTCCAGATATTCTGAGAGCAGCGAATTGAGCTGTCCAAGGTCTTCAACAGGGCGGTAACTGCGGTTTTCACGGGTAAGGTAGTCGCCATACAAAATATTTTCAAATTGCGATGGCGGCCATGACACCTTAAGCTTCTCCTCGATTAACTGCGAGCAAGCGACATTGAACCATGACCGATCATCCGCATCCACAAGACGGTCACGGAAAACACGTGCTTCTTCATGCAGCCAAAGCGTTAGTAAACCAGCGTCATTCGGAACGTTTTCCTTTTTGACCATCAATACACCTTGAAAAACTTTGGACAGATCACGAAGATTAAATGTGTAATGTGATTTCGACGGCGTAGGTAGCATATCAAGCTCCACGCGTTGATAAAGCTGCACTGAAGCGCTCACGATTGGATCCGCCATGTGTACCATTGCTGGTAGCTCGGCACCGAGGAATCCTCCTAGGATAGACGAGAAGATCCGCTGCATGACATCACCCGATAGATTAGGAATCCAGACCATGTGGAAATGACGCATCAAGCGAGGAGTTACTTCACTACGACCACCCCCAGGAGGAGCGCATGCAGCAGCAAATACCACATCCTTAACGCTTTTAAAGAACATCTTAGACGTGTCGTAAAACCCTCCCTGATCGATGACCTGGCGCAATAACTCGTTTGGTGGTTGAGCACCGTAAATTTCAAGTGCTGGCATGTTCAAATCGTCTACAAAGAACAGCATACGCTTCCCCACCGGCGGACCCAACAAATTCTTACGCTTCTTTTCCAACTTGAGCTCGAACATCTCATTTAGGTTGCGGGGTTTCGTCTGTGCGGAGTAACTCATAGTCGACGCTATACAGTTATCCGTCTTGGCCATATCGTCCAAGAACGACTGAACAATTACCGATTTACCCACCCCAGTCTCTCCGCTGTATAAAACGTGATGATCCGCGAGCATAAGCTTTTCGAGAAGGTATCGGAAACGTGTTGTGTCTTGCGTCGGCACGACCATGGTAAAGTACGACGCACCGGGTACGAAGGTGAAAGTTGGAGTCTTATCGATCCATGAGACCCACTGACCAGTTGCATCATCGACTACCACCTCATACACATTCATGACTGGTGCACCGTCATGACTGCTATCAATCAGTGAATGCAATTCACTCATGCAGAAATCATTGAACTTTGGACGCGATGCATCATCAATATTAGCTCCCACGGACCAAGTAACAGCAAAAACAAAATACATTCGCACCAACCCCGCTAGGTTGTTAGAACTAGCATTTTGGAGTGCGCCACTCTCTAAACACGAAGCCAAAAGGTTTAGACAGCTCTGCATTAAGTTGTGATTGTTGCTGGGAACCTTTTCACGGCAGTTTTCGCGAACAAAAGCAATCGCAACGGGAACATGGGTCTCAATAAGAAGTAGCAGCATATCACACAGCTCTGGAAATGTCGGCATAATCGGCTCCAGCGTTGTGACTTTCCACGTGCGTGCCAGCGATGCCATACCAACGTGCACCTGCTCCATATATACCATACCGCAACGGCTAACAGTAGCCGGCGAAGCCACACGAAGATCCTGCACCTCAAACATCATGTGCAACGTATGCGGTAGCTTAATCCGTTCACTATTTGACAAACACAGCGTCTTGTTATCATCGAGAACCGTATTCATGTTTTCAATCCAGACTGCGTCAACTGGTCCATCGAAGATTACCCAATTACGGTTCTCAGACTCAGCGGCCTCCTGGACACACTGTCGAACTAACTTCGGTACGAGACCATCAGTCCATTCATTGGTAAGGAGGTTAAACTCACCGTATAGCTGTCCTGCGGAGATAGATTTCGGGTTGAGGATAAGCCGCTGGACTTCTTTATAAAACCCATCGCGGTCAACTACTCCGTCTTGATAAAGTTGTGTTAGTGCTAGCGAAAGCACGTAGCAGTTGGTGCTTTTTCCACTCCCAGCTTCTCCAACAAGCATCATTCCGTGACGAACAAGCTGCGTCTCATGCACCTGGATGGCTTTAGTGATAAATGAAGGCACTTGTTGCAAATGCAGTAAGTCCAGTTGTTGTTCGATAGCTTTCTGGAGCAACCCGTAGTCGACAAATGGTACGACAACACCTGGGAAGAGATCTGCAATAATTCCGCGGAATAGCGGGAGATCCTGCTCGAGGAACTTTGGCACGTTGCTATCTCGCATAGCTCGGATGAGCAGTAGATCCTCATGCATCTCCGGCTCCTTGCGCTTCAGTTGACCAGCTGCAACCAACACGGACTTGACAGCACGCATACCAAAATCATAGTGATCTTGCTTTGATAATTGCTCACTCGAAAGAGAGTAAAGCTGAGTCATCTTGTGTGAAAGTGGCAACGCATTTGCAAAGCCCTCGGAGAATAGCACAATCTCAGCAATCAATCGATAATCTGGCACCATCATTGCAACAGGGCGGAATAAGGCCTTCAAATTGTCTGGTAGCTCAGTACGACCAGCATAACCCGGGTTCATTGTAATGAAAACACCAAAACCTGTGTTAAGTCTAATGAGATTGCCCTCAAATTCAAACTCGTCCACGTCAGCAACGATGGCCTGCTGAATACAGAGAACCTGTTGCGCAATCACAGATAACACCTCAATATCAATTCGATTAAATTCGTCAAAGCATGCCCATGCTCCAGCCTGTGCGAGACCTGAAAAAAATCGTCCCATTATCTTATAATCCAAACCATCCGAACAATTGAACACAACGCATTGTACAGCAAGCGCTTTCGCCAAATCCTTTGTGGTCTCTGTTTTCCCTGTACCAGCTGGGCCAGCAGGAGCGCCACCCAGACGTAAATGTAGAGCGCCCGTGAGCGTCATGTAGCAAATATCCGTCAGAGGTGTTATCACAAGTCTTGGTGAATTGCCAAGATATTCGTAACCATATATAAATCGCGTGTTGGTTTGTCGCGCAACAAAATTCTTCACGTCATCTTCCCAGTAGTATCGCAATTGCCGAGTCCATTCAAAATCGCTCAGTGATGATATGTTGCTATCAGCTAATGAACGAACAACATCTCGTGCATGCACGTCAATAGTGATGATAGCGCCCATTAAAATGCGCTGCAACTTCGTCAACGATCCACGTACAAGCTGTACCATACCGTCGATCTGTTTTAAGCTAAATTGTAGAAAGCCTCCAACAGCCTGAGGATCACTGCCACTCTCAACTTGTGCAATTGCCTCAGTTACATTTCGCGTCCAAAATATCTGGTCAACAAGAATGATCATCTGTGCCGAATACCCGAAGAGCCATTCCTTGCGGTCGATTGCGTCCTCTATTGGATAGTTCATTAGCGCCTTTACGCCGTCCTCATACAAACTTGCACGCATCGCTTTCTCCACCTCCGTAAGCCATGATTCGACTGGACCCTTTGCTATCACATGATTAGGAAATATGACCAACTCGCCTTCACCACTGACCATTGCATTTACAATGTTGCTAGCAGACCCGGGCGTGTCATCAAAACGAACGCTCTTCATGGCGTCAAAACACTTTCCTAAATGGGGTTGGACTGCACGGGGATCACGAGTCTGAGAGAGGATCTCCAATAACTCATCGTTTGAGAGGAAATAAAACCGCGGGAACGCCATGCGCTTGGTTTCAAGATAGTCTTCGAGGGACTTTTGGATCTCTTCTAGCAATCTGTTTGACATCCGAAACTGATCCAAGAGCTCTGGACCTCCCTCTACTGACCTGATGACACTTGGTTCACTTTTCGTTCGTAGCATTGTCGTTTTCCAATTTCTGTCTACAAGTGCAAACTTCTGTGCCTCGACAGGGAGTTGCTTTTGAATGTCCTCAGCGCAGAAAATAGTTTCCAAGTACATCCAGCTGCGCTGGCATGAGATCCATTCGTCTAGTGTGTCCGACAGCAGTGACAAGCGTTTGCTCCATCGTTCCACTTCATCTTTCACACCCATAATAAAACGCGACCCCATCATCGTTTGAAGCCCCACCTGGTTATCTTCGAGCAGCATCAAAATATCTTCAAGACTACCGAGGATGAAAACATCGTTTTGATCGCGGTGGCTCACGCACGTGAACTCCATCAGGTCCCAGCCGTGCTTAATCTTTTGCAAAGATGCCTCAATCTGAGCCTCACCTGAGGCTGCTGCTGACATCTCGCCTACCAGATCTTTCATGTCTAACACGTCGTAAGCCACAAGATTCTCAAGTGTAAATAAAATACCAGGGTACCAGGGTTGCCGCAGCGCTTTGAAGATTTTCTCCCAGTGACGATCTTTCATTGCCGGATTGCCCAATTCAAGCACGGTGGGCATTTTCAGCTTGAATTCTGCCGTGCGGTCCTTGAGCACGGCAGTCACATCGTTGCTAAGCTTCTTATGTAGTGCATAAGCATCCTTGAATGCTACAGCAACATCCTTAGATAGTTCTTCCGCGTTCACCTCCACAAATGGACTTGTCATAACATTCCTATATAGTTCATTCCACTTTTCCACAGCAGTCCAAAGCGAGTCCACGGTTCCAAAGTACTCTTGTGTCGCCTGCAGGTTTAGGTACTTGAATGGCGTCAGGCTAAACAATGTCTGGTATTCCGTGTACTGCTTCGAGAGTTCATCTAACTGTGTGAGACGCTGCTTGACACTGTCTAACTCACTCTTTACCACAGACGGGTCTTCGAAATGGCTTGCATCAATGAATAGCCCTCCTTGCAGCTGATTATGCAATTGCAGCACTTGCTCGTCGAGGCGCTGGATGTTAGCATCCAACTGCTGGGTCATTTCACCTAAACGACTCACCACGAATGCGTCAACAGTCTCCGTTTCTTCCTTGTAGCTCTCCTGTACACTACGTAGGTCGTCTAGCTGGACCATGTCTTCCGACGAAATGCGCACGCCGTAGGTTCCAAGGAGTCGGTATAACTCGTCTACCACATTTGTGTTTTTCGCAAGTGCTTTCTGCTTTGACTTCATATTTTGCACACGCTCCACATGACCAGCAAATTCTTTCAAATGTTGCGGACGCTGAAGTAGTGATTGAATTCGTTGCTTGTACTCGCCTAATTGTGTCTTACATCGTGCACGGGCCAAATCCTTCACTAGGCCTTTCATGGCGTCCAATTTTGCAGTCGTCATGGGAATCAGTGTCTGCTTTAGCTTGCGGCTTTCCACGTGTAAAATGCCAATTGTTTGACCAGCTCGCATTTTCTCGAGTTCTTTTTCCCATGTACTGATTTGTAGCATGTCCGCTTTAAGTGTGGTAACTGTGTGAGCACGCTGTGAATACTCCTCCAAATCCCAAACCTTGTCGTACTCGTAGATAGGTCGAACGTTGTCAAAGATCTTTACGTACTCATTAGCCTCTGCATAGTCGCTTGCAATCTTGGCGACAAGTTCTTTGCGAATTCGCCCGAATGCTACACTGCTCGTAATAGTCGATCCTACGTGTGGTGCGTCCGATACTGCATTACCCACATATGATGCAAACGGGCGGAGGTAGAGTACGCGTGATACGGAATTGACCGTGCTCACGATATCGTCCGTCATAGCTATTACTATATGCTGGATCTGCTCACTCGTAGGAGAGAAAATTGTTGACTGTTCTCCAAAGAATATTGTCGTCTCGAAAAGTCCTGTCTTGCGTGGAACTTTGTTCAGCTCGTGAAGAAAATTAGCACAACTCTGCACAGCCAAAATCACGAGACTTTCAACTGCGATACAATCAATGAGACGAATGAAGTCGGCAATCATACCAGCCTCCTCTGCCGCTCGACGAAAGAGTTTGCGTCTCTGCTGCTGTTCAGCCTTGATAGCTACAATCGACTTGGTCTTCTCCTGACTTGTTCCCATGGCACCTAACGCCATATCAGACATAAAATCTTCTTGTGCGTTGGAAGTCTTCGTTAAATTTTTCACATCAGAGCACACACGCTGGATGATGGACTGCAACTTCTCGATACACAGTTCAAACTGTTTAGAACCTTCAGCACGTTTCGTTCCTTGGTACTCGACAAATGCTGAGCTTTCGTATGTCTTCTGAGCACGTAGATCCAGCAAAACGACACCCATTAGCTCAGTGCTCATTACTTTCTTCACCTGAAGTAGAGGGACGCAGAAGCTCTCCTTCGCTAAGAACAATTTCGCGCTCAAACGCTTGCGTTGCCGGCAGTAAAGCTTGTAGTGCACATTAGCACTCCAAAGTGAAAACGCTTTGTTCACAAGATAGTGCTTAAAAAATCGCAGCGACGTGAGTACGTTAAACATCGTAGACTGACGCATCCACTCTGCTAGTGCGATGAACTCTGAGGGACTTCCTGCACATACGTGCACAAGTCCACTCGATGACATGGTAAAGTGCTCGTTCGGAGTCACGTCGTCCTGCATTACCACCACGAGATCATACGGTCGGAAAGTTAATCCTGTCTCGGCACGATTCAGATGTACAAACTTAATCTCACTGTCCGATCCATTGCGTGCGAAGAAAGCGATAGCATCTTCGCCTGTCTTGAGAAACGCTGTCGCCGATGCTGCAGCAGCTTCTGCAGCTGCATCAGCTACCACGACACTGGATGCTCCAGTTGCTTGGTCATGATGGCCAATAAATACGGACGGATGCCGATCTCGCTGATTGACACCAGCCTTGTCTTCGTCGTCTCCTTCTTCTCCGAAAGACCGAGCAAGCGTAGCACGTAAGAAACGGCGAGGAGATGCCTCTCTCTTCGCATCACCTTCCCACGAAATTCCACTTGCCGCAGATAATGCATCCACTTTCGCCCCTGGTGAAGTCATTTGTGCATGTTTCGGCGACTGTCCATGAGGTGGCTTCGCTCGATGTGGTTTAATCTTCTTCTCCGGACTATACAGTGTTCCTGGAAACACTGGAATTTTCTTTGGTGACGTATATTCGTCCGCAGTCGTAAACGTAAAGTTGTGTCCACCCAGTGTATCTCTTCCCACCGACATGGGCGATTTCATCGCTGCTCTCGCTCCAGTCAAAGCCTGCATGGGCTTGTTCGACGGTAGCGTACTACCAAATCCAGATCCTCCATCAAACTCGAACGTCGCATCCAAAGTCAAGTCATACACAGTATTACCACCTTGTCTTGCTCTCGTCTTGGGACTCTTGCGTCGCTCCATGCCTCCTTGACAAGTCGCGTCCAACAATAATGAACTTCTTGAAAAACCTACAAAATAACCGACATAGAGTACCAAAAAAGAAGAAGAACATGCACTATCCCCCTAAAACTGCCCGTTTCTCCTTTAAAAAGGAGACTTTTACTCTCCACTCGACGTTAAGCGTCTGCGTTCGTCCATTTTGTCCCTATTCAGTCTCACCACGAACGAATCTCTCTTCCATCTACTGAGTACTCGACACTCTTTTGCACGTTGAATGAAGCGTTCTTGGGCCTGTTTCTCAGCTTTTAGGGCCCAGTCGGTCGTAGCAGCCTCCGAGAAGAATTGGTCCCAATCGCCTAGTGCGACCGACTGGAACACTCTCGCCATATTAGCCACCGAGTCTTCGCGCTCGTCGTCCTGATTGAACTCGATGGCATTGGCGAACATCAGCAGCAGATCAGCGCGGTACTCCACGGGGTCATTGTAGTCGTTGGCATTGAGCTTCGCGCCCATTGTGCCAAGGTCCATGGGGTGCGAGATTACGTCAAAGTACGTGGGAACGTTCAGTGCTACGGGGTCCACAGGCTCCAGGAACGGCCAGGCCAACGAGTGGCGAGATAAGTCAGCATGCAGACGTGCGCACTTGGCATGGAGGTCGGGAGACATTGGCATCGTGCTTGACTTGGTTTGAGTATGCTCTGCTTTATTGAAAATAGCGTCTGAAAATAAAATAATGAAAATAAAATAAAGGACTGGTATAAGTACGAAATGGTGTACACCACGTAGATCAACGAAGTTGAAGTTGTCAGTTTAGTAGACTGACAATTTTATAGTAGCCTAAAAGTTTGCACGATAGAGCTTTCAAGGCAGTGTTGCTGCGATTAACTATCTGATTGGTGTTAGTTCTATCGATATATTAGCTAGTTGAACGTGGTGCCGAGTGTATCAACGAGAAGCGCAAGGTTCGGGACGACAACCCACTTTCGACTGTACCGAACGAGTGAGTGGATCAGATCGTATTGAACAGGCCGAGTGCATTTTAATCACCGTAGAGCAACCACCACCACCTACGTCAAACTAGTGTCGAGGTGCAGTGACGACAGAGTATCGGAGATTTTTACACTGTCATGTTCGATCGACTGAAGCTGAGAGGTTTCGCCTCATGGCAATTATCAGGCGGTTCGTTGTGGCTAACCGCGACGTTAATCGCTTCGAGTCTTCCTACTGCATCTTGAAGTTGCTGTCGCTGACCTTGGGTTTCCCCGGATTGCCTGCGTCGCCCCGCACGAGCGTTTAACGCGGGGATTTTTGTATGGACTTGAGTATGGCGACACGATGATGACGGCACCAGGTGGGGCGGAATGCTCGCGGTTGACCACGACGGGGTTGGCTTCAGCATAGCAGCTCCAGTCAAAGACAACAACACCTTCATGGTTGCCAACAAGACGTCTGAGCATGTCTGTTCCGACGCAAAGGGCCGTGTCTGAACATTTGAGCGCGGCCACTCCGTGCTTCAGAAGGCAAGCCAAAAGCGATGTGATTTCGAGGCGATGGGAGGCGGGGGAGCTGAAGAAAGCTCCCACAGCCTGGGAGACCACCGGATTTCGACTCCACGAAGCGATGGATGCTTTTCACCAGATCGTCGTTAAAAAATCGGGACCGGTCTTGCATTTCTCGCGTTTGCCTCACTTCAACGTACAACGTTCGTTTACAGTACCCTGGATGCCGGTCGTCTCGACTCGAGAGTCCTGGAACGGATCCTCTGGAAAAAGCTGCTGTCCTTGAACTTCGATCGTTTGTGCTGGTGCAGTTCCACCGTTGCCATCGGCTTAGTGCGTTGCGAAGAAATCAGTATGATCGACGCTAGGAGTGGTTGCCGTCTTGGCGACTTGGACTCGCCATCCGAAAGCTCACTTTTCATTTCTCCGTCTCAGACTCAAACCACTCTTCTCCAGTGATCAAACAACTCCACACACTCGGTAACTACAACGATGACTCGAAACTCAGACCTGGAGAAGAACAGTCATGTGTACGCGGACCTCGAGTCTCCGAGCCAGAACCATCTGCAGCACCTGACGCCGGTCGAGAATGTGCCGTACATGGTCAAGAGCCAATTCGCCAAGGAAATGATGGCTGAATTCCTCGCCACCTTCGTCACCATGCTCTTCGGTTTGTCGTGCATGACCCAAGTGGTGTTGAGCAGCGAGGCCAGTGGCAACTTCGTGACCATTGCACTGTGCTGGGGTCTCGCCTTCTTCTTCGGCATCACCGTCGGCGGTGGTGTCTCCGGAGCGCACTTGAACCCAGCTGTGACCACGACACTGGCGCTGCTCAAGTTGCTGCCGTGGAAGAAGGTACCGTTCTACATCCTCAACCAGGTCGTTGCCGCGTACGTGGCCGCACTCTTCGTGTACATTCTGTACCGACCGATGTTCAACGAGGTGGATCCGGACCGGATGACGACGCACACCATCTTCGCGACGTACCCTCACGAAAACGTGGGCAACTTCACGTGTTTCTTGACCGAGTTCGTGGCAACGGCACTGCTGATCCTGGGCATTCTGGCACTACTGGATCAACACAACCGACCTATCGGTAAGCACGCCGTGCCACCTGCCGTCGGAGCGTTGGTGAGCACCATTGCCATGGGTTTTGCCTTGAACACAGGTCTGGCCATCAACCCCGCTCGGGACTTGGGTCCTCGTCTCTTTATGCTCTGCGCTGGGTGGGGTTCACGCGTGTTCTCGCTCAACCACTACTACTTCTGGGTGCCGATCGTGGCTCCGATCACGGGTGGAGCTGCTGGTGCATTTGTGTACGAGTCACTGGTCGGCTACCACCACCCGGAGAAGAACCGCGGCCCTCACCCGGAGTACCGATTCTAGGCGAAGGCAATGAAGGAGAACTCCGGTTTAGTGTCTGTATAGTTTGTGATGTTGTTGAATACACATTGATTCCTCGTATATTATCCGATGTTTCGAATGTACCAACGAACAAGAAGTAAACCTATTCAAAAGTGGCTAGACGACAAGGTTTTACGTCACCGCGAACCACCTACTGGAAGTTCTGTTACAAAGGGTATCGCTCAAACAATTCCTTCAAGCATTACAGTGCTTCTCTGCGACGGCCACTACCTGTTCCCGACATTCGGGATTTCGTGGAACCGACATAACTGTGCGCTTACTGTTTGACTTCAATGCCAACTTTGCCAATGTGGCGTCCCGCCTGGAGATAGTCGAAGGCATCGAGTACTTCTTGGCGACTGAAGCCGAATATCTTCTGCACAAAGGGTTGGATGTTGTGGTCGCTCACAAACTGCACTAGATCTCGGAGTAGCTGCTGACTGCCGACAGCAATACCACGAATGATGCACGATTTGTCGAGGACAGGACCCGTAATATCCGGCATATCTTCTTGCTTTGCAGGAGGCAGGAAGCCGATCATGGCGATTACTCCACCGACTGTGATCGCCTCGATGCTCTGCATGATGGTCCCAGAACCTCCTGTCTCTAGAATGAAGTCAACTCCGTGGCCATGAGTTATCTGGTTAGCTGCTGTTGCCCAATTGGGGTGAGTTTTGTAGTTGATCACATGGTCCGCACCAAACTTCTCTTGGACAAACTTCAGTTTCTCATCGGAGGATGAAGTGATGATAGTAGTGGCTCCAGCAGCCTTGGCAATTTGAAGACCGATGATAGATACTCCTCCAGTGCCTGCAGTCAGTCACGACAGAAAGGATATTAGCAGTGAACGGTGTTGTGATTGTGATATCGTGCAGGCAACTCACCTTGGAAAAGAACCGTTTGTCCCGCTTTGAGAGGCAACACGCCGAAAAGTGCGTTCCAAGCAGTGACACCAGACGCTACCAGTGACGCCATCTGTACGAAACTCAAGTTGCATTCTTCCGACACTTTCGTGAGGACTTGCGCTGGCAGAGCAATGTATTGGCGCAGCACACCGTCAACGTTTCCACCGAGCGATTCTCGAATCGAGCCAGGCTCGAGGCCGTTCAAATTGTTCATGTCAAAGTTGGCAACAACGCGGTCACCGAGCTGCAGAGTCTTGACACTGGATCCACGCGCTACCACAACTCCGGCGCCATCCGAGCAAGGAACAAGGTTGTCCTTGACTGGGAACGGATACGTGCCGTTGGCCACAATGGTGTCTCGGTAATTGAGCGTGACGCCGCGAATCTGCACCAGAACTTCGTCCGCGTGGATGGTCGGTTTTGTTTCCGACTCAACCCGAAGAGTGTGATGTGACGTGCGATCGGTATGACGGAAGACGAGGTTGGAGGAGGTCATGGTTGCTACTGGATCGTGTTGGAGGATCGAAAAGTGAGCTCTTGCATTGGGCTCACGCAAAAGATAGGTCATTCTGCTTGGTAAACTTCGAGTCGATTGCGTCAGTTCATCAATGACGCTATCTACTACATCTGCAAAGACAAGTCGGTTTACGATGAATTAACTCTTTAGCTGCTCTACGTATGAGAAATGTAAGTAGTTGTTATCCGTCTTGTGGGTCTCCCTGATCTAGCCTCGGTCGGACGGATGATCATAGTTAGCACACTGATAGGTTGTATACAACCTGGATTGCGGGCCACAAATGCTAATCATCCTCCGTCAACACGCTGTGGTGTGTTCCCATGGACCCAAGGATAGTCTGTTAGTGGAAGGGATACTAATACGTAGATCGCTTGAAGCCGATGTTGAACGTTTGTGGAGGAGTGTAGCTTATTCTCGAATCTCACCAAGTACGGAAACAACTAAAGCGCTACGACCTACTGCAAAGCCTACTCGCTCTTAGTGAGTTAGACCTCATGCGTCCAAATGTAGGCTTACCGTGAAGTCCTGGGGGATGAGAAAACCTACAGCCAGGAAACAGTGAAATCCTCCGTCACACTCAAATTCGCGGTGCTCACGTCGATCGTCAGTACTTCCGACGTCGCGCTATACGAGAAACGTAGCTCATGATCACTCGAGCTCACAACCACCTGCAACGGCTGTGTCGAGACGCCAAGCACGGTCACACTAACGATCGAGTTGGTGAACTTGCCTCCGTCGTAGTTGTTCTGTGTGACCTTACCGCTGAGCTTGCCACCAGAAACGTTAAAGTTGACAATGGTGGACTCTTTAACACCGTCGATCGCGTCAATGTCATCCTGGTATAGTTCGCCGCTGGCGGTGCCGTTGTCGGATAGGGCCACCAGCAAGTTGTATGATGTATTGCGTGCCGCTGTGCTAGTGAGCGCATCCTGGTGCATTGGTAGCACTGAACCACCACGAATAAGCACGGGCATGTCGTACAAACTGACGTTCCACGACACCTCGGAGCCAGTGGATTCGATCTTGTTGTAGTTGAATAGATCGTACCAAACACCGGTAGGAACGTACCCCGTGACATTGGTCGCTCCCTCGGTCAACACGGGGATGACAAGCAACGAGTTGCCTAGCATGAACTGGTTGTCGAGATGCGGTGACGCACGTGCGTTAATGTCATCGGGGAACTCGAAGAACATGGCTCGAGCGATCGGGATACCTTTTGTGTGCGACTCGTATCCCAGTGTATACAGGTACGGCAGCAAGCGATAGCGCATACCGATGAACTTGCGGCCAATCTCGGCCACCGAGTCCCACAAGTACGTCTCCTGTGAGTTGGCCCCTTTGACGTTGTGGTTGCGGGCGAAGGGGTAGAAGGAGCCCAACGCAGTCCATCGAGCACAAAGTTCCTCTGTCGTGTTGTCTGCGAAGCCGCAGATGTCAGCGCCGATCATTGGGATTCCGTACATGCCAAAGTTCAAGATCGTCGGGATCGACCATTGGATGTCATTCCACGTAGCCGCATTATCACCAGTCCAGTGTGCTGTGTGAGCACCGGCACCCGCAAAGGTGGAGCGAGAGAGCACGAAAGTGCGCTTATTGATGACCGATTGCAATGCCGCATTGGTGGTGATGGCCTCCGTGAACCCGTACAAATTGTGCGTGTTGTACTGCTGCTTGCCACCGTACTGCTGTGCACTAGTTGATACAGTCTTGTAGTAGATCGGTGTATGGTCCCCATCGTTGTTAATTGCAAGTGGAGGATGATTCCACTCGTTCTCGTCGTCCGTGCAGACAAGGCAACAGGTAGTCTGTGAATCGGTGTTGGGGCATGTCACGTTGTCCGAGCGCGAACAGTTGAGACCGTTGCAGAAGTTGGAGAGCTCGTTCATGTCGATCCAGATGCCGTCGTCTCCATCAATTTCTGCATCCGGAAAAGCTGCTCGGTCCAATAGCTCTGTGGAAGAAATCTGGAAAATACGTCGGACCAGGCCATACTTGACCGAGATAGAGCTTGCCAGCGCTGTCCGTCATGAAAATGTCCATCTCTAGACCACGAGTGTATGCATAGAGATTCTCATCGTCGGGAATGCCGGGGTCGATGATCAGTACGAACTTTTGTCCAGCAGCATGGATCTCCGCGAGAAGCTTCGTCATGTCTGCCTCGGGGAAATTCGTCGGGTCCAATGTGAAGTCCTCGTAGTTGTTCATGTAGTCTATGTCTGCCCACATGACATCCAACGGGATCTTGTGCGCCTTGTACTGCCTGACCACCTCCCGAAGTGAGGCACTTGAGTTGTATCCGTATCGGCACTGATGGAAGCCATAGGACCATAAAATAAAAGTCGAGTATACCACCAATTGTTTGATGCACGACTTTGTCGTTTTCGAGAGTCATGTCCATACCGTTGCTGTTAAGCAGGAAGACGCCGTGCGCTTTGCCGTTCCCATTGATTCCCATGAAGAACGGGTGCGAGCCGTACAAATTCGTGTCGTGGACCGCGGATCCTTGGTCTCGAGCCCACAGAGTGCACTTGTCACCAGCATTAACTCGCATACTGTCCTGTGTGGATTCACCAAAACCGTATACGTTGATGTCCTTGCTTACAGCCGTCGCGACTTGCAGGTACTTGTCCTTGATGGCCAGCGACAACGCCGATGAGTCGAAGAGCACATATCCGTCCGACTTGCGCGTCACTTGGAACGTGAATGGACTGGAGGTGTAAGTGAAGGTTGTAGTCGACTCATTTGTTGACAACGGAACAATTTGGCTAGACGCGTTGCTACCAAGAAAACCCTTTTCGTACAGACTGGACGGCACTTGCCAGCGTTCTCCATTATGGTCAGCGATCTTGACGCGCACTGCGGCGTTTGAACTTTTCGTCACTTCGATGATAAGATCATTGATGTCATCACCATAAGTTGAATTGGTGATTGTCGTATTGCGCACGAGTTGGAGCTTGAGAGAGGTCGAGCTGTCAGCGACGTTGGCGACGAAGTATCCCGATGTCACGAGATACGCGTTATTGGTCGCGCCGGTAGTTTGTACTTCAGCATGGACGCCACTACCGAGTTGATCAGTGGTGGCGAGTGCAAGAACAGACAGCAAAGTCCACACCAGTCGGAACTCACGCATTGTCTTGAATATTGACAGCGCTTGTAGGTTCTGGTGAAGCGGAGCTTGTGGTGGTCGGAGTAAATTCAGGAATGAGAGGTTCGAATCTGGTGCTGGGTCTTGTTGTAAGGACCTTTGGATCTCCATTTCAGTTTTAGCAGTACGCTTGTAGAATTGATATCACAACCTCAACTAGCAACCGGACGGTCGATGTGTTGGTGGTGCCTTCCATTCTGCAAGATACGGAGATTTGGTCAGCATATTCCACAGAGACGAATGTTCATTAAACTCCTGATCTTGAATACAACACATATATTCCCATTTGAAGTTGACCTGGCTACTTGATTTATCTACCGCGGATAAACGTGTGTGGAGGTCATTCTGCTTTGGCGGTATTGCAGCTCTCATCTTGAGACTCCTGCGAAAAAAGCAGGTTTATTCACGCTGTGCACGATAATTTATTACTGAGAATTATCGCTGCTACGTTTGTCAGCAGTGCTATGCGCCAACGGACTGAGGGAAACCAGCATACCGACGCATGCGGATATACAACAAGTAGAAAAGACTGCTCGTATCATCTTCAATACAATAATTAGTTTTTGTGTTGTCAATTAACTGTGGTCTACTCTTACAAAAAGTAATCTTACAAATAGTAAGCTGATGTTATGTTCTTGCTTCAGACAGATCATACTTCCTCCTAAGTCGCCAATGACATGGACACATAGTACTGCTAGTACTACTCACTTTTGCCTAGTCAATTGGCATTCACAATTGGTACGATTTCCGAAGGATTTCACGCTGCATACGTGCATTTGTCGGGGATGGTATCAAGATTGTGGTGATTCAGGTCGGAGGAGCAGTTGATATACGTGCTTAGTGCATACTTGTCTTATGATGCGATGAGTACTACCAACAACTTGGATCGAATACATCATTGCAAGGATAATACCATTATTATTCGCTGACAAGAAACCCGAACACACTCAAGGGCCAAGCACTTCGGTCGCTGCCTTGGCAAAACAGGCGACGACTAAACAGAGTGCAAATAACATACATTGAGCCTGTTTTCACCCGCGCTCAGCTTCAGTATGGTTGAAGTATTTGCAAATGCGTCAACACCTGCATCGAGAAGATTGCTACTATGCTTGTACGTATGCATGTACCCCCTACCAAGCAGAACTACCAGTACCTTCAGGCACGCGTATAAATCAAGTAGTCTGGTCAACTTCAAATAGGAGAACTTAATGATTACGAGTTAACGAACCTTCGCCTTCGTAGAATATACGGCCACTTCTCCGTATATCTTTCACAAACAGGTACAGATGACCACGGAAAAATCCGC
>PCFV01000506.1:0-23750 GCA_002812785.1 Phytophthora litchii | reverse complement strand
TTGTTTGACAACCAGAATACTAGCATCAGATAGAATCCTACACAATACAAATGAGATAGTTTATGAAAGTAGCCTCAAAACATTGCAAGAACTGTACTAACCGTAGAAAGACAACCCAAACATGGTGATATACGATCGGAGTAGGATAAACTCGGTCTGATGCAACGTAGGTAATACTTCGAACGAAATTTTCTTCTAGATAGGTATTGCCACTGGCACGTGACGCATAAGCTCGTCGACTTCGTTGTGTTGGAACCTAGCCGTATACCCATCTTCTTTGAATTAGTACTCACCAAAGTGGGGAGGGTTTGAGTAGATCCCTGGTTGACTACGTCTGCTTTTACTGGATAGATTGAAGTGTTCGTGAAATTCGGACGTGTACTTGCAGTCTGCTGCTCCATGTTACCAACAATCTTGGTAGAGCCAAAGGGAGGTTGCATCACGAGTGTGTGATGTCTTGTGACGAAATCAACACCTTGGTATCTACGATATTGTGAATAAAAGCGTGATGGATGCTTGCTGTGGAAAGATCTCGCTACAATCTCCTTTTGGGCGATGCTTAACGCAACTAAAACAATTTCTTGTGTCTGAGTGCTGGATATATCTTTAAGCTGAGACTTCGTCAGGTTGATTTTGTTCGCGCCTTGCACAATTTCACGACAGTTTACTAGCATGTGGATAAAGTTCACCACGAAGACAGCGATCAATGTCTCCAGGCTCTTGGCATTTTGAAGACACATTGCAGTAAAGAGGACGTGGTAAAAGTGACCAATGGTGCACACAACGGAGCCTACTAGATCCAAATCGCCTTTTGCTGCAAGCCACAGCAAATACCGCAAAAGATGTTTGATAACTGGAAGAAGTAGTGAAAACCACAGCTGATGACTTGGTTTTAGTGCCATGAAAATAGCTGTTGTGATCGGATAGATAAGGATGGGAACCACGACCATAGCAAGCCACGTATCAATCTTTTCCAGTCGGTGTTTCACTTCTGGTTTGTGCAGAAGTCGGGACTCAATTAATCTCCCGACGATACCCATAGGGATCATTGGAGAGAACTGTGACGATGGAACAGGAAAATTCTTAACAATGTATATAAGTGCAGCGATGGTACCAGTTGACACCGTTCCAAGTAAAATGCCAAACCCAAATGCAAGCTTCCATGATTGAACTGACAGCTGTAGTATACAATCGGGTTTTATCCCATCGTGACAATCGTTGCAGTCACAAAATTCCGTAGCAAGAAGCCAAGGCATCCATACAATTGGTTTGTTGGATGATTAAGCGGAATAATTTCAATAAGGGAGTTTACGAGGATGCTGGACATTGGTGTCAGTAACAGAATAGCTGCAACTTGTGTGGGCGTAGTTTGACACTGGAAGCGCTCGAATGTGTCAAGTTTCGCCACTGTATACTCACCAGGCAGTCGACCGAAAACTCGTCGAAACCATCGAGCGAAAGGTTTGACGAGGCGAGAGAACGAACGAACTCGATTCTGTGAAAGCTCAACATCTGTAGATGTTGGCGATACAGCAACCATGCTAAGTCACAACTCCCTACGTTGGATGCGTAGTTGTGCATCTTAAAAAAGGCAACTATAAAAAACGTGAGAATGACCGATGTCAACTGGTGTTAACCACTGTTAGGAGCTGATGAATTTGTATCTCGACTTCTTTTAAGCTGTAGAGTAGTTCGACTCGGCGTGGTTTGTTATGTCTCTCCTTTGAGTTTAAATATTATCCCGTTGCCAAAGTGTGCGAGTGGAAATCCAACGATCATGTCACAAACTTCCCTCGGATGAGTATTCGCTGTGACCAAAGAACAAATGTGAGGTTATGGATCGCCGAAATGCCGAATTGGCGAGAGATCAGAACCATATATATGGCTAAGAAGAGAAGCTCGAGACTGCACATCAACAACATGCAATAGATCATACTAGCGACCTCATCAAATGTTGTAGTGGTCGCCGTTGTTGCAAAATATTTGCGATTTGGTAGAACAAAGAGAAGAGTCTGGTAGATCCCTAGAACATGACGACAAGTTAATAATTTCAGTAGTAAAAAGACTAACCAAGTACTAACCGTAGAACGGCATCACGAAGATGGTAATGTAGGACCGAAGGAGAACTATCTCTGTCTAGTGCAATGCTGAAGTAAAGTATACTTTACGTTGTCGAGTTTTACCCGTTTGTGACTCGTACACCTGACGACTCCGTATACGTTTAGTGGTATCGCTTTTCTTGACAAAAGGAGATACCAATGGCTCCAGTGGTAACAGCCAAAGCTGTGAGACTAGATCTCGTAGAGTGTGTGTTCCATAGGAGAATTTCCTTGGCGTTCTCAACGATATGATTACAGCTCCACCGGGGCACAGCTCCCCAGCAACAATAAAGGTGCGTGGTCAAGTCGGCTGGAGCTACGGACAATAGCGTCACACAGTTGTGTGTCTAATGATTCTCTACGTAGTGCTTGTATGATATCACTATTCACTCTTCAACGGTGCCACTAACACACGGGGTGTGTACAGGAACGATATGTGCCTTGAATGTAGCCCGATGATCTGTTTTCCATTCGCACAAAGTTTAGCACGTGACTTCACGAAGTCAAACAGCAGGGCGCTGGCTTCCGAGTATGAGCGGCAAACCCGCTGGACACACACTGTTGCCCCTAAATTGATTGTAGTTCATCTTTGGCGTTCTCAACGATATGATTACTCAAATTCTTCGAGGATGCTTTCGAGTTAGGCATACCACGTCGTCTGCTGCTTCACCCTTTGATATTTGCTAGTCTGGCGTTTCTGGACCAAGAGTGCTCTTTCGATAATAAGAGATCATGATAGTTAACCAAGTAGTCATCAAGCTGGTACTCTGGATACGTTGAAAACAATCGTGAAGGAGATTTTCGATGAAGCAGCCTGGATACTTGCTCTTGCTGGGCAATTACCAACACGACAGAAACTATATTGTTTTCACCGACTTGATCTAAATGGACAAATTATTCAGCAGATTTCCTTAGCTCATACGCATCTTGAAGTATCCCTCGGCAATTCAGCAACATGTGAATAATGTTCATTACTACGACTGCAGCGTACGTCTCTAACGACTTCGCATTCTGTAGACACATGACAGTAAACAGGATATGGTAAAGGTGCCCAACACTGCACGTTGTTGCGCCAACTAAGTCCAGCTCGTCTTTGACAACCAAAGCAAATAGGGTAATAGCAATTTCAATACAGGGAGAAGTAGTCACAGTTGCTGATGAGGCATAAAGGCCATGAATACCGCTGTGAAAATTGGGTAGATGAGAATTGGAGCTAAATCCATTGCCAGCCATCGGTCTAGTCTTTGAAGTCGTGCTCGATTTTCAGGTGTCTTTAGGTATCTGCGATTGATTAAGGCTCCAATCACCCCCATGGGTCACGTAGGTGCAAATTGAGTGAATGGCACTGGAAATCAGTCAACATCGATCGGTGATTCGATGCTGGTGTAGGAACAATCATATCCAGCATCATTTCCCACCGATCGACCATTCAAAAGGAACGTAAGCGCAGGATGCTATCGTTGCCATTATGAATAAGAGGGAACCCCAAGATGATGGTCGTGACGTAGAATTTGGCTTGTACCAGCACGCGCTGGGACCATAACACAAATGCAAGTTGATACATTCCCGATATCCCGATGTGCCTTCGAATCATCACAAGGTAAATAGTTAAGAACACAGCTTCCATGCCACATAGCACCAGAAGTCGCAGAATTGTTTTGTCCACGGACTCGATGGTTGTCATGTACACGAGGGTGGCAAAATAGTGTCGGTTGCTCAGTCGAAAGACAGCTTGCAAGTAGATCGCTGGAACATACAACCAACAGTACAAGAGTTAGTTAAGCTAGGACTCAATTATCACAACCTGGCTCTTACCGTAGAACAATGACATGCAAATGGTGACGTACGATCGCAACAGGATCATTTCAGTCTGGTAGAGAGCTGATGCAACCTCGTGGATGACGGCTTCTTGTCTCGCCAAACGTCCTTCTTCTCGCTCAGCGTTAGTCCATGCACTAGGTTCACTGTGTGATCGTGGAGCTTTCGCAAAAGAAGGACAGGAACTTAATCGTACAATTCGATCCGAAGTTTGGCGCTCTGGTTTGTCACTATCTGTCCATGGCAAAATTCGAGTCATTCCGAGTGACATCGAGTTGGCGGTTGCTTTTTTAACCGATGCGACGTGAACGTTAGAGCGCGGTCCCCGTGCTGCAGATTTCTTCGGATTGTTGTATACAAAGGCAGCATTATACAGCGTGGTAGCTCGAAGCATTTCTTCATTTTGCTCGATGAACGCGACTCCGCGATATCCTGTGTACGTCGACAGCAGCAACGATGGGGTTCTCCAATGCAAATTTTGGGCGATACGCATATCTTGAGAAAACTTCAGTGCTGATTGTAAGCTGTCATCCGTTGCTGCTTCACTTTGTTTCCCGTTCGCTATTGCTCTCGCTTTGTTAATATTGTTCGAGTCGATTAGGATATATCTGCAGTTGAGCAACATTTGCCCCATGCTGAAGAACGCAACAACAGCCAGTGTTTCGAAAGATTTGGAATTCTGAAGGATCATCGCAGTGAAAAGGACATGGTAGAGATGTCCTACGCAACACGTTATGACCCCCACGAGGTCGGCATCGTTCTTTGAGACTGACCAAAGAGCACCGCGAACTGCGAGTTTGAGAATCGGTAGTAGTAGAGATAGCCAAAGCTGTTGAGAAGGGGAAAGTACTGTGAATATAGCAGTAAATACCGGATACACCAAGATTGGTAGCGTCTCCATGCCCAGCCACTGGTTCACCTTGTCACTCAGTGCATGAAATTGCGGGTCATCTGGAAGCTTGCGAAAGAAGACGAGTCTACCACCAATCCACATCGGAAGGATGACAGTAAACTGGCTGAATGGAACGGGAAAGATATTGGCTGTCAACGAAATGATCATGTTGGTTCCCAGGCACACGACACCTTGGAACAGTCCGTAAATTGTGAGTGCTCTTATGGATCTCACCGGAAAACCTGGAACACAGTCGAGCTTTTGCACGGCTGGAGCAATGCTACTGAAGATCGATGTAAAGAACATTCGCAACTGGTAGCAGCCTGACCCCCAAAACCCCGCAGTCGGGTCGTTGAGAGGAATGCACTCTAGAAGAAGATTGATAATTAACCATGGCAATGGAGTCACGATAACGATCAGAACTACGTGCAGTAGTGACATCTCATGTCGAAATCTCTCCAACGCATCAAGCTTGCTGACAGAGGCTTGTCCAGGTAATCGTCCAGTGAGGTTGGTCACTCGTCTAAAAAATCTGGAGACACCAACAAATGTGTGATCCGGAACATCTCTTTTAAGCGGGGCGCTCACGGACGCTCTTGTCGCTACATGAATTGATGTCATTGTAAATGTTGCCTACTCACTCAGCAATGCCAATACGAAGGCGACAAAAGCGACTCAGAGTAGAAATAAATAGTCAAGCTGCCAAACAGTTTTAACGCAGCTACATGCTATTTGCAATCATGATCCCAAGAACGACACCTTAGTCCACAAAACCCTTTACACAATTGGAAACATGAGGTAGTTTCACTGTCCTGCATATATATGGTGCTTGGGTAGCTTTGAGAAGTTTTCACGCAAGAATAGACGACATTGTCAAACCTACCAACTTCACGGCGTGTAGGACCTTTACGGTGGAAGATGATAAATAAGATCATCCAATTGTTGGGATTCGTCGTTTGTGGCGTTGTTAGTGCACAAAGCAATAGCGAGGACAACACTGTTGGCGACCAGACTCTTGCAACCGGTCCGCATGTAATTGGCGTGGGTCAGATAGGAGCTGCTGCAATCGACTGCAACAGAAATTACGAGTGTGAGTTAGAGCCGTATGATCCAGTTTGCGGCTCGAATGGCGTCACATACGCCAACCACTGTGATTTTGCTATATCTTTTTGCTCCAGTGGAAATAATGCAGACGCACTGTTTATCCAAGCGGTTGGTGAGTGCCCTTCTTCATCAGAAAACGGTGAAGACGACGATGAAGTCGTGATCACGCCACTCTCCGAAAATCAAAATGATCAAGAGATTGATGGCAATATAAAAGCGGAGGCTAAGATCGAAACCAACCTCGATGTGGATCTCTTGACAGTCTTTTGCTCGCTCACGTGCAAGTTGACACCTGATGAGGTCTGCGGAACCGATGGAATCACATACATCAACGACTGCCATCTGCTATCATCGAAGTGTGACCACCCAGAGCTTGAAAAAGCCTACGAAGGTGAATGTAAGGATATCAACTTGAACATCTTAGAATTTGGCGAGGGTGTTATCGCCGAAGCCGCCATGACAGCTGTACCAGAGAAGTGTAATCCCATGTGTGAGCGGGTATACGATCCGATCTGCGGCTCAGATGGCGTCACGTATGCTAACTTGTGTCTTCTTGAGTACGCCGAGTGTCGAAATCCAAATGTAAAGTCTTTCGGGGCTGGTAAATGCCCACCACATATGCAGGCTGCTCGTAGTGCAAACAACCCAACTAGCACCATTAACAGTGGAGAATCTTGTATACCCGGACCTTGTCCGTACACGTACGCTCCCGTGTGCGGTTCAGACGGACAGACACACGACAACCTTTGTCTATTCGCCAATGCAAGGTGCCAACATCCTCAACACGCGCTCACAATCGTGCATGACGGCGAGTGTGATGCAAATACTAAACTCACATGCGAAACGATGACATGCCCCACGTTCACGGAGTGCCGCGAACAAATTGAGCCCGACAACACTGTTGTAGCGTACTGTGCAGATGTGTGCTCGCCGGACCGTTGCAGCGAGCGAGAGGACTGTGAGTTAATCGACTCTGATTGCTTTACAGCACCATGCTCCCCCATTGCAATGTGTGTCCCAAAAGTTCAGTATAGCTCGATTGGGTAAAGGGATCATCGATCTGCGCTTAATACAATGAATTAATCATCAGTGAGATCAATCATTTCCACATTATTATCGCTTGATAAAGGCGCTTGAGCGTCAAGAATATTGTGCAGGGCTCCCAGATCCCAGGCGTGACTTGTTGCCATGCTTTCGTCACAATCGTTTCCGTACCCCATCTCTCCATCGTCGTCAAACCAACCATCGGAATTGTACTCAGCAACAACACCACTTGTAGATGATAAAGAACCTACACTAACCTCCTCCATCCCATCATCACTGTATCTTTCATCACTAGAATTTTCTCTTGTAATATCCCGAAACTCGATTGCATCCGTGTCAAGTATGTCGACATTCAAGTCTCGAATCCTCTTGTTATTTCGTTTTCTGCCTCCACCATTTTTTCTTTTCCTGTGTGTTATCTCTTGACCATGGTGTTCCGTTAACAATGCCCACTTCAAAAGTTGCTGGCACGCCGGGCATTCTCCACTCATGTCCACCTCATTTTCATTCTCACTTATCGACCGGAAATGATCCATCAAGCACATGGAATGGCAGCAAATTCCGCAGCCTCCATGATAACACCCAACCACTTCTTCACCTCTGTCTCCGCTCCTCAGATACAGTTCATGTTCGCAAATAAAACACTTTGAACTTGTTTCTTTCTCGACACCTACAAAAGTCTCCAACACTCTCGTATCACACTTGACCGCTAAATATCTCGTCCCCAAGCCTCGAGCAACATTGTGCATCTCGTCACTTGTAAAGCTCACTGTGAGATTTAACCCCTTAAATGGCTCCAAATTGACCATCTCCAGCATTTCCAGCAACTTTCTCTTTACAGATCGAGGTGCTCCGAAACCTCGTGACCCTCGTAAACATTTCAGATGTGTCTTGGTAATTTTACTCACCGTCGGATGCTGCCACACCCACTCAACTGCAATAAATTATTAACAATATGAATTTAGAAATAATATACAACTACGTACATTGAAGCGCTCGGAACTTGCTCGGGAAGCCATGCACTAGAGCGATCATTTCCCTATGAAAGTGTTTTAAACGGTGTTTGTTTAAAACACAATAGAATACAAACATGTAGGGTGTTTATTACCACGGTCGGTGCTTACGCGTCTTCATGGCTCCATTAGTGAGCTCTCCGTTGTGCTGGCGTATCCGTCGCGTTGGTGATACTGTAAACCCTACGTATGTGCATCGTAGTCGCTGTGGGGGCTGCACAGGCGTCAGCAGGTAGCACGCGAAGAAAACCATCACTTTAGGGTAAAATGTTCGTAAAACATTAGTAAAACAGTGTCTAAATCTTCTTCTCAAGTGTGCTAAAGCGTAGGTATCCGGAATAAACCGATGGCGGACGTCGTGGCCGAGTACGAGGGCGCTGTGAAGGCCAAGGACGCGTTGGAGGCGGAGATCGAAGCGTTGGTGGCTGAGCTCACATCTGGCAACAATCCAGGCGTAAATGGACCTCTGGTGGACGCTGAGGGCTTCCCAAGAGCTGACATTGACGTGTATCGCGTCCGTCAGCTCCGTCACTCGCTCGCACTCAAGCAAACGGACCACCAGAGGACAATGAAGCAGATTGAGATGCTGCTGCCACGGGTCTTTGAGGCTCGGAGTGGCAGTGTGCAGCAGCAAGTGAAGGAGAAGCCCGTGAATGCAGCAGAACAGATGCAGGAGCTGGAGATCGAGTGGAAGATGAAGCTGCACGAGGTGAAGGCGGAGGAGAGAGATCTGCTGCCTTTTGCAGTGGTGGAGAGTGTGCAGAGAGAGTCGCCAGCAGAGATGGCGGGACTGCAGCCTCAGGACCACGTGCTGCGCTTCGGCACGGCAGATGCTTCGAACCACAGGGAACTAGCAGCAGTGCGGGACATTGTGCAGCGGAACGTTGGCAACGGCATTCGAGTGCTCGTGCGTCGACAGACGGACGTCGTGGCACTGGAATTGACTCCGCAGACGTGGAGAGGTCCTGGAGTGCTGGGATGTCTGCTGCAGCCCATGTAAGACAGACAGTAGGAGAGGCTGAGAGCTGTAAAGTCCGAGTAAGTGGTTCCATTACAATGTCATGGTTAGACTAACTAGCCACTTGAAAGCAGTGACACCAGAACCCAGAGTCCATGATGAACGAGGAGAGGGAGAGCCACCTGCACTTCCCAGCACTGAAGTAGCTGCTCCAAACGTCCACCACGTGTGAGAGAACGAGTCCCGATCTCCGTGTGCTTAGAGACGACGACCACGGCGACCACCCTTTCGGCGGGTGCTGTCAGTCGGGATGGGAGTCACGTCCTCAATACGTCCGATCTTCAGGCCATTGCGAGCAAGCGCACGAAGGGCCGACTGCGCGCCGGGGCCCGGAGTCTTGGTCCGGTTGCCGCCCGTAGCGCGGATCTTGATGTGCAGAGCGGTGACGCCGACGTCCTTGCACTTGGCAGCGACGTCCTGAGCGGCAAGCATGGCAGCGTACGGCGAGGCCTCGTCACGATCAGCCTTGACCTTCATTCCGCCCGTCACACGCACGATCGTCTCGCGACCTGAGAGGTCGGTCACGTGCACGAACGTGTCGTTGAACGAGGCGAAGATGTGGGCCACACCGAAGACCTGCTCGCCCTCCTTGAGCGACGGGCCAACGCGCACCACCTCCTCTACTTCCTTCGTTGCGGTTTTCTTCGACTGTGAGGCAGCAGAGCAGTAGTGTTAGTGCGAATGTTGATTGCGGAGCGGATTCAATGCGGTTGCATGTGCAACCAGCGTGACGATTAAGCGGAGAGCAAGAGCTTCGTCGTCATGTATGGGGCATCACATGACACCAGCTGGAACCTGTTCATTTAGCGAGCTACGCACCATGATGGATTCGGACTTGAAACTGGGAATGACTTGGGGAAGCCTAAGACTGCAGGAAGGTCTGCTAGCCGCCAGTCAAACTATACGACATGTGATTGGTCAAAATAAAAACGGTGTGGACCACATGAACAGGTACCTGGTTTTGGTAACTTACAACCTTACAACTTTTGGAATGTGGACGAACTGAAATTGCACAGAATGACAGATATGGTTGCTTGCTAAAATCAAGTACAGGTTATGGCGGATTAATGCCGAAGGAAATGATAGAATTGAACGGTTCTCTATAAGGAATATCTGCGCCTGCCTAAAGCTCGTATTTGACGCCCTCAATACTGCCTCCACTTACGTCAAAGGCTATTCAAGTGTGGCGATTATCGCGTCAATCATATAAAAACTTTTTGAGTCTTTGCAATGTTATCTAATCGTCTGAGGGGAAGTTCGAAGAAGTTGATTGCTCATTGCACAATATTGATACCACTAACACTCCAGAGAGGGTTGGCTACACATTAAACGTCCGGTGGAGGTATTGTCTAACTCTAATGTTACCCTTACTAAATGTCGTGTAGCTTTTCAGACGAAAAATGGTTAGACCGGGAAAGATTAGCCTCTGCAAAGTGAAACTTCGCTTTATTTTTGCCTACCTTATCACGACTGAGCTTTTTTTTGGGTCAACTCTAAGAATTTCTGATAGTAGTGATTTTCTAAGCGCTCACGTTTCGTCGCGTACTCTAGCCTCAGTAACGCCTTCACGTAATCCTTGGGTCTTTTTTCCGCGGCCCATATGCCTACCTTCACAAACATCTCTTCCTTGGAACCTCCATAATGAACAAGAGGCCGATAGTAGTTGTACTGGTTCCAAAAAAGCTCGTTATCGTACTTCGTCGCATAACACAAGTAGAACTGGAACGCTTTCGATTTCGCGCGTTGTTGTTCAGGTAATAGGCTCAACCTGAGTTTTTCCCAGATGTATGCCGTCGAAATGCTGTTGTCGATTAACTCCGTCATCATTTTCTGCTCAGCTTTATGCCGGAAGTCTTGCAAGTGCGGGTAATTCGGATGGGTCTTCAGAGCCGTTCCTTTTAGCCCCGTTAATCCCAACTCCTTCTTGACAAAGTCGTCAGTCGCTTTCGCATTAACCCAACGCCTCATTTGCAGCCAGTTTTGAAACCACGAGAATATGGCTCTGTCCTCGTTGTTGTGTTTATCTATGGTGACCCGTAGCAGTCTTTTATCCTCATTTGTCCCGCCAGTACGGGACAAGTTTTCCTTGATTTAGTGAGGAGAATAGCAATCGTTGCGAGGAAGACAGCACCAAACCTCATGGATGATCTTTAAACACGAAACGTACGAGGCTTGATGTCTATAGTGGAAATTGAGAAATGAGTTAGACCACAATTGCGATCAGAAACCATCCCGTTTTTATCCATTCTCTGGTGGTTCGTAATCCCAATCGACAAGAGATTGTTACAGTATAATTCACCTCATATTAGGTATTAATACTAAGTAGGCCCGTAGTACACAGTCCTATGTGTCTGGGACCTCTTTTCACTGCTGCGTGGTAGTTAATGCAGCCTCCGCCATTCCCAAATTATGCCGACCCTGCCCGCCCTGAAAGGGCTACACAGGTCCGTACAGAAGTGTTGTAAATAAGGGAAGTCTCTCTCCAGAAATGACCAAACTGCCGAGCAAGGACAGATATGGAGAACAGCATAACGTTCGTTGATCACGTAGTTGCTGCTCGTGCCCTATCCAACATCAAAAGAAGTCTGCGGGGTGATGGCCAAACAGCGTCAGGTCTCAAAAAACTTAACACTGACAAAGAAGAAAGAGCGTTTTCCGTCATAAGCATATTGGACGCTATGGAAAGTGCGTTGGCAAAACCCAGCTTATCATCAAACTTACCAACTACCTGGATCAGGGTAAGTCCAAGGTGAACACCAAGCTGACCAATTATCTGTATAAAAGTGTTTACAATGCGGGGGAGACGCCGGTGAGTTTGAAAGCCAAGTACATGGGAACGCCGGGGCTCAGCAAATATATCGACAATTATGGGATCAAGTTCGTAAAACTGCAACCGCGGATAAGTAACTGTGGGGTAGGCGACGGACGTTCGACATGCACGTTCAATAGCGTAGGCATGTTTTAGATCGTGAATACTTACCAGACTGCTCTTCAAATGAAAAGTAAAAATGCATTTTGATTGAATGGCAAATGCTGGAAAACAAGATCGTGCCGCCTCGAGTGAGCGCTGCCATTAGTTAGGACTGCTGACACACTGCGCGGCAACATCGAAAGATGTCTGATCACTTCGATTAGGGATCTAACTACAGACTTAACGACTCAGCGAGAAACCAACGCGTGAGCGACATCGTACTCATTTTCCTCGATTCGTTCACTCTGTGGATGTCAGTGGATATCAGGATGACTTGGAGGGTGTGAGGACGATTACAAGCCCAAATCAAGGGTTTCTACCTCTTGTGTATCACCTTCACCTGGAATATGTGCGTCGCCAGCATCCGCACCGCGATCACCCATTCCTTCGCTCTCGTCCACGCTTGCTTCATGTACTACACTCTCTTCCACGGAGCACAGGGTTTGAACGTGTTCGGGGCATTGTGGATTCCCAGTTGATTTCGCTCAGTTCAACAGTGCCTGGAACTTTGTGTTGATGGAGACGATACCACGCGCAGCCAATCCTTCCAACTCAGCGCACACCAAGTAGCTCCATGAGTCCCACTCGTTCGGTATAGTGCGCTCGATCTCGTCCAGCAGAGTGATCATGTCCTCCTGTGAGTAGTTTTGGGTCGGCGCCCTTGAGGCGTGGAAATACTTCATGCCCTCGCCTAATGATCTAGCACTAGCGTCTCTCGCTAGCTACTATTTGCCTACAACGCCAGCAGAGTTGACAGATCTCCTCGATGTAGGCATCACCGATTGATCGAACAGACTTGCTCGACTCCGACTGACGAAGTCGATGGTGGCGTCAAAAATTCATCAACTGCCTCACGTTTGAGCTACGAATGAACAAGGGTTCTGCTGTCTGCAGGTGCCTTCTGATGCTTGATGCATCGCTTGTCGGTCGGGTCAGTCCACGTCGTGGTATGTGTGGTACACACGAATTTGGTGTTTGTCTTGTGTGGAGGGTTTGAATGGTGAGGATGGCCGCGCCTCTCTCGTCTCCTCACTTCCGATTTTGCAGTGTAGCACGCACTTGCTGCCTTTTAAAAAAAAACTCAGTGGTCCACATGAAGATTTTCAAATAACACCATCTTTCGACCGAGGGCTCCAACCCTGTGGCGATAATTCTTCTCATCAGATCTGATGGACCTCAGTCTCCTAACTGTACCACCCTATTCTACATTGCATGTATTTTACCATATTAATAATATACCAAGCTGGCACCCGCCAGATGCCTCTGCTCAGAACACCCTTCAGTCCTTTACATGCACATGTCAATCCTCTTCTCCACTTGTGCATTTGATCCATGGCTGACGCTCCACAGCCGAGACGCACTCTCAGTCGCGAGTCCTGCGTGCAGTCACGGGAGACGGAAAGCGCTTTTGCTGCGTTCCTCTCGGATGGCAGCAGCGACGAGGACGAAGATGACGCCAACTCGAGGGCGCTGCTGCGGATGCAGCAACAGGCAGACGACAGTGCGTACTGTCAAGTGCCATTCAAAGTAGAAGACAACGAACCTCCGTCCGTAGACTCGACGGATGTCATGGACCTCATGACGTTGGTAGAACGAGTTACGACTGTCCTCAGTGACTCTGTGGATTCTGATAAGGACCTTAGTATGGACGAACCCAAGAGGAAGACAAGCGCTCGAGAGACGGAAAGCGCCTTTGCCGACTTTTTATCCGACGGAAGCAGTGACGAGGATGAAGATGACGCAGATACGAGAGTTGTGTTGAGGATGCAGGAACAAGAAGATGATCGAATGTATGTCGACACGTCATTGAAAATGGATCGACCAACGAGTACTACGTCAAGTAGTTTCCGACTGACGTTGGCGAAACCAGAGTTGGAGGAGGACATGGGACCGAGAAAGTTGGTAGAAGCCATGAAGCAAGAATCGGGCGTCGTGGCGAGCAAAAGTGAAGTCGAGACGAGTTTGGAGGACGATCGACCGAGTTTTCATGATGTTAACAGCTTTACGGGACCAGAAATTAGTTTTATGGAGGATACGATTGAACATCAGGAGAGTTCGGCGTCGAGACCACCGAGTTTTGAAGATGTGAATAGTTTCTTTGATGAACCGAGACCAAGTTTCTCGGATGAGCATAGCTTCACAGGAGGTGACAGCTTCACGGACAATAGTTTTGTGTACAGACCGAGTCTACCAGACGAAGAAGAAGTTAAGGAGAAGAGTACCAGCTTCGTAAATGCCAGTTTTGTGAATCGGCCAAGTCTTCCAGACGATGTTAACAAGGAGCAGCAGGATCAAATACAACCGACGAGTACTACCATCGACAACAGCTTCGTGTACCGACCAACGTTGCCCAGCGAGGAGACCACGGAGATTGCTACAGAGAACAACGATCTCTCTGTCGCTACAGATAGCAGTTTGGTCTACCGACCGACCTTACCAGGTGATGCAAACGGAGTCGATGGTGACAGTAACAGATCAAGTAGCAACACGCCTGCTCCAGCCGTGGACAACAACGACGTATATCGGCCAAGCTTACCAGACGACACACCGGCGATTGTGTTTGGTTATACTCATCTATCGAGTACAGATACCTCGACAAACGAAGCGAGTAACTTCGCGTACTGCCCAACTCTACCTGACGCCAAGACTCAAGGTGGAGTACAAGAAAACAACTCAGCAAGAGATAGTAGTGATACTGCAATGCAGGAGAAGGATATTCAAATCGGTGATTCTCCGATCAGCAATGAAGAAGTTCACGATGATGAGGACGGGCCATCGTTCTTGAGACCCAGCATGTCAAGCTTTATTCGGTCTAGTGACGCTGTTGATTTCAAGTTTGGTGACATGGATTCATCGTTCAGACTACATGAGGGTGAAACAGCAGTTGGAGCAATCGATGACAGCTTCAGTAGCGTGCTCACGGACAGTTGTGCGTCCGTTGCCCCACCAACACTTGACACTTCTCAAGACTCCAACATCGATGAATCTACCACAGATGTTCCCGTTGCCACTGCAAAGGAGGGTATGATTGCAAATACTGGTGACAGCTCTACCCCAGTTGCTCGTGATGGTGATGGAAAGTTGACTGAAGCTGCAGGTGCAGGCGTTGATCATGCTCACGCACAAAAAGTGGAGACTACTCTAAACCTCGACATCTGTCTCAAACCTCCTTTGTCAAGGCATTCCAGTGTTGCATCCTCAACAGGGTCATCGCAAGATCTCACTTCCCAGCAGCGTCGGATGACAGCAACACGCGAATCTTGGAGAGTTTCGTCGCTGGACTTTAGGGAGAGCAAACATGCTTTCGATGAAGAACTTGCGCCTTTAGCTGGTCATCTATCACCGCGAGCATCAGGTGTGGAGAATAAGCAACAGCGTCATCGTCTCAGTCGTACGTATGAAGAACGCAGTTCGGTAGCTTCTGCTACCTCAAACTCGTCCAGTGTCACGTCATTTCACAGCCAAGCGGACTTCTTCGTTGACGACATCCAGCAGAGTTTCTCATCGGTGAGCTCGTTATCACTGGATTCGAGAGCTTCAGGGGACGACTCGTTCGCGAATGTTGCAATTCTTGGGGACGATGTGCGAGACCAGAATGAAAGGCGTAGCAGCGACATCATATCTGGCGAACTCCGGTCTAGCAGTATTTCAGCTGTCTACCCGAATGCCTCGAAGAACTTAGACCACAGCTACAGCGACCTTGTCGATGTCACGGCAGGACTGGATCAGAGTTTCAGCAACCTAGTGAACCGTGTGGGCTTCTACCCGAACGATGGAGATCGCACCAGTGCAAACATTAGTGCGAACGGGACGAGTCTGGGAAGCACGTTAACAGCATCAGCAGTATCGCAGTCTTCTGCTGTCAGTGATGAACTACCATTTGTCTCTTTCAACACTTCCAAGCCTCTTCCTACTGCGGGGTCTGACTTTCAACCGAAGACAGTAGAGAAGGAGCAGAGTTCGTCTACCAAAGCATCCATCAGTCCAGATCAGCAAAATCTTGCTAGCGAATCGCAACAGATTTTCTACAGGTCAATTGTGCTTCCTGTTAGCAGCGACGTTAAGGTGGCCAAGTCGTCCAAGTCCCCCCCCGCGCTGACATCAGCGTATTCTACTGGCACGACAAATTTCTCGTCAGCAGCGCTGTTAGCTGCAATCAAGACGCGTGACGCTCGCACCAACACTCGATCCGAAGAAACTGAAGCGGGTGATGTGGCACTCGGTGCTCTACCTCCATTAGCGCCCCCACTCAAGATCAACCTTGTGACTCGAGGTCGTGGGTCACTCTCGTCATCGCTGTTATCAAAGAGTGGAGCCGGGTCTTCTCCGTCGATCTCGCCATCACCTCTAGCTATGTCAGCACGTTCATCCGTTGCGTCTTCGACGGGCACTGCAGATCGTCTTGACTTCACTGGAGTTTATCGTGGTTCGGTGAACAGCCTTGAGGCTTCACGCAACAATGGAGTTGCTGAGGCAGAAGCTGAGGCTAAACAGGAAAAGCCCAAGCAAAAGTTGCGTGATGAACGCATGGACGCAATGAAACTTGAGCTTCTAGGCGTGAAGTTGGAACGCTCAGTTAGTGACAGCCGTACGATGCAGCGTGAGGCCCAACGGAAGGTAGAGGAGTTTTTCCAAAGAGGATATGAGAAGAGCGTGGATGATATTGATGAGCGAAAAGTTCATCGTTGGCCCACGCGGAAAACTCGTGCTCGTACAATGGTTCAACGTGCTCACGAGGATCCATCCCATGCTACTGCCGGTGGCAACAGAGTGGCCAAGATCATCGATCTTAAGCATTTACGCAATGGTGGAAAGCAGCCTGGTTGGCACTTGGAAGATGATGCACCTTTGACACCTCAGCCGGAAGAGCATTTCTCTAAACAAGGAGCGATGGCGATGACAATCGGAACCAGCAGTACAGGAACCACAGCGACACGGTCAATGCCATCTGACCACGTCCCGGTGCCTCCGAATTATGTGATAAGTCCTCAAGCAAACGACGCTATCCAGCCAAAGGTGCTACAGAAGAAGTCTCGAGTTGTGAAAGCTGCAACTGGTCCCGGCTTCTCTACAATGACATCGTGCCCGGGTGGTGACGGTATCAGCAGATTTGGCGCGGTCGCAGGTCGTCGAGCTGACAATGTGTCGTTGACACCGACACTGCCACGGTTGTCGGCAAACGAATCCCCCGCATTCTCGCCATCACCTTTTGTGACGTCCCTCGATACTCCGAATGGGTTTGGCGGAAGTGGTGGCATTGGAAGATCACCGGCCAAGTCACCAGTGGCATTTGCAGCCACCGCAAGCGGATTCATGTGGAAAGCGGAGAGTGGTTTTGATGGTATGAAGCGTTCAAATGTTGATGCACCATTTGGCGCATCACAAGTGTCGTTCTCACAGCGGTCTACGTTGGCAGGACGTATGCAGAGTTTGTCAGCTTCGCTAGCGAGTACACTTCGTCGTATCTTGCATGGCAAAGACACTCAGCGGCATGATGCCAACTACGGAGTAACGTCACCGCAGTCACAGTGTACGGCACCATCAGCGCTCCCGCGGGCATACGATCAAAATGGTTTCTATGAGGCCCCGTTCAAGGTCCCTGGTCTGAACAAGCCATTGGAGCAGCGACGGAAGAAGAATGTGGAAAATGATCGTGATTGGACTCGGCAATGGCTCATTCTGGCAACGTGTGCAGTGGTTGGGTTGTCCCTGGGCGCTATCCTGGTGCGCATTGTGGCATTCAACTCAACTGTATTCAACTTGTCAGCTGACGAAGTGCACGAGCGTCAAGTGAGCAATGGAGAGTTGGTAATCGCTGCTGGAGCGCAATGGCTCTTGCTACCAGGTCATTTATTTCTGCGCGTGTGGAGTGCAGTGACTACTTTGCTACTTTTCTGCTACATAGCGACTAGCCTAGTTGATCTCGTGGGCTGTGCAGACAAATCAGCACTGGTTCTCAGTTTTCGCTCGATCGGATATACACTGCTCCTTGCAATGCTGGCAACGTTAGAAGGAGTTTTGGCTATGTGGATGACTCATAACTTCGGATGGTTCAGTGGACATAACAGTACGGCTAGTGCTACAGCTTCAACGCTGTCTGATGCAATCGGAGTAACTCCTTTACCTGATGGAGCTGTGGGGCTGTTATGTTCAAAGGATGGCGAGTATTTACAACTACTTGGACACGATGTATTCGCATGCTCCAATTCTTCTCTGGAGCTCCCGTTGTACAGAGAAGTTAGCACCAATTCCACAGGTATCACTGACAGCGGTCCAGCTGTGTTCGCGCTACAAGAAGTTACAGATGTGCTAGCTACGCCGACATCACTGCCTTATTACCCAGGGTCACTTGGTTCAGGCTGGAATATGACGACCTCATTATTGTCAATGCTTACTCCCGACAATGTAGTGCTGCAATTTACCCAAGTGGAACTCGACGAAGTGGCTTCGTTAGGTGGGTTGGTCGTTTTCGGCCTGTTCCTAGGTTATGTGTGCGGGAAGCGCATACTGAGTTTACGACGCGATGCACAAGCTGCGATGTTCGAGACGGTTGTAAGCTCAGCTCCGGACCCACACAAGGCTCGCCATTACATCATTGGCATCCTGATGGAGCTACAACTCGTATTGGAGTGGTTGGTACGCCCAATGGAACGATTCTTGGCTCCACTAGGATTCTTCTCGCTCATGCTAGGGAACGTGGTGCTTCATCATCGAGAGTGGCGTTCATTCACGTCTCCGATGGCATCACTTGTCGTCGGCGTGTTACTCGTACTCGTTTTCCATATCGCACTGATATTGCCGATAGTATTGAGGCTATTATCAAGCACTCGTCGTGTGCCTTTGCTGAAAACTACGAAAGCGTTCGCACCAGCATTTCTGTTCGCTTTTTCAACGGATAATGTCGCTCTATCCGCGCCAATTACGATGCAGTGCTACGCTCGGGTGAATACAGTGACTCGGTCCGGCGCACAATTGGCTACCACCGTGACAGCAGTGCTCACTCGGAATGCTCGTGCGGTGTATCTACCGCTACTACTGCTGTGGTTATTGGAGACGTCGACATCCGAAGAACTGGCACTAAGTACATCAGACTACATCTCAGTGAGTCTGTTATCGTTAGTAAGCTCTTTCTGTGGTGGCAACACTCGCTTGACACTGGCAATAGCACGAACTCTATGGTCTATCGCTGTGAGCGATGAGTCTGTGAGTTTGCTGCCTTCCACGATGCCTTTGTTGGTTGTATGTGATGTGATTCTTTCGCGAGTTACCAGTGTGGTGAATGTGGCAGACCATCTCGTCCTCACACACTTGGTAGCGCAGCATTGGGACGAGACGGTTGTGCATGGAGCAGCAAGTGACAACATTAACAATGTTCCAAGTCCCAGTCCGCTAGACGACAGTCAAGCGCCCCGGCCTTCGTCTAGTGCAATGTTGTCCTCCGTTTATTTGTAGTGATGGTGCTTTGGTAGATGAAGTGTGAGGAGTGTTTGGATACCATGACCTCATATACATATCTCCTTTGGAAGTGTCCGCGAGTACTCCAACTTTTGTGAAGCATCGGATGGGGATAACATCCAAGCATAATGCAAGTTTAATGGATTAAGAAAAGCTGTTACTAATAGAAGCAGTGTGTTTTGCCAAAACTCAATCCCAAATCCACTAAACGATGCAAAGTAAGCTATTTGCCAGAGGAAAAACTGCAACAAGGGCTGAAATTACGTCCATTTTACCGTGAGAGTGGCAAATCCCCTCTTAAAAGCGATGGCAGCGTCATTTCTAAGCAGGTAGAATGATGACCCTAGGCGACACTACTGAGCTCCCACTCCAGTTTACTAATGAACGGAATGGTTCCATCTCCCGTCCTCGTCAATTGCGACTTCAGCGTCAGCAAGCAGCTACATTCGTGGCATTTGTGGCATTTGGTTTGGCGTCCTGGCTCATGACCAACGTCACGTACGTAGAACTCGGGGTGTTTCTGCGGGAACTACCAGAGCACTACCGAATCTACGCGTACTCGATCGTAGCCTTGGAATCGGCCAATCTGTACCCTCTGCTCTACATGGTGTTGAACGCTCAACAGCAATATCTGAGCCAATCTACCGTGATCTGGTGGATTCTACTGCAGGGTGTGGTAGTGGCTGTGCTCATGAGTTTGTTCTGGAGCCACACAATGGCATTTTTCGGGTCTAGACACAGTGTAGCCATGTTATTACTCACTCACTTAGGGGGAATGGTCAGTACTACCTCTAGTGTAGTGTTCTACCCTTTCGTGGCGAGCTATCCACCCCTCTTTACGAGTGCACTGGCAACGGGGGAAGGACTCAGTGGGTCGCTAGCGGCATTATTGGGCATTGTACAAGATCCTGGAGGGGAATTGAGATTTTCTGTGTCGGCGTTCTACCTTATTTGCGGTAGGTCTTGGTAGTGACTTTGGTTATGGTAGATTGGTATTGATATTTCGGTGAAAGCGACCATTATGTGTCTATCGCTGGTGGCATTTACGTTCTTGCAGTACCATCCATGGGCACATGCGGTGAAGATGGAGGAGAATACGGAGTCGATTCAAGATAGAAGACAGCAACAACGAGACTTAGAAATCGACGAGAGAGAAGCAGAAGAAGACTCATTGCTTTCGAGTGGCGCGTGTGGTAGCTGTCCCAGCTCCACGAATTCAAGTACAGTGACGATCCCTTCGGCTACAGAGTCACAAGACTCTGAAAATGTGTCTGAAGCTACCATTTTCCGAAATGTGTGGCCGCTGTTGGCTTGTCAGTGGGTACTAGCAGCATTTTCGTTCGGATGGCTGCCGTCTACTATGCCTTATGTGTACAAGAAATTTGCGGTGCGTTGTAGGTAGCGACTTTACTTTGTATTCTCGCATCAGTTGCTAACTTGATTTGACTTGCAGCCGGTAGACGATGCAGAGGGGTCGACAGCACGCTTCCAGACCACCGCCAGCATTGCAGCGCTTGTTCTTTCTCCGCTCGCTAGTGTGGCCACATCGTACGTATGAGTGGACCAGTTTATTTTACTGTCGTTGTTGACCTCGTAGAGTTTGAATGAAGGTGGCTGCGGTTTTATTATGTTCGAAGCATGACAATGATGCTGGTAGTACTCGCAGTAAGTTCTGGTCTCGACTCGGCAACTCATACTAAATTATCACTAACTTTAATCTGGTTCTCTCTGTACAATCCAGTCGCTGCTGTTGTCGTTTTCGCTCACATCCAGACCGATACTCTACAACTACCAACACGGATATTTATTGCGTAAGTCTGTGCAAAGTGGTTTTCAAGTTCTTCTGATATTAACACCCTAACTATTATTTCACGGTATCCAGCACTGCTGCTTCATGTATTTTATGTGGTTGGTTGTGTGTACACGCAAACAATGCTATATCTCACTCTAAAACGTGCTGGAGGTAGGCTACAGAAAATTTATGAGATTATGTGAATCTTACTTGTTTTGTTACCTGTCGGTAGATATCAAACACTCGACACGTTTTGCTAAACGTTTGTACCAATGGAACGGCCTAGCTACGCAACTGGGTGCCATGTCGGGAACAGCGATCGCGTTCCCTCTAGTTTTCTGGTGCGAGAGTTTGTTTACCTCATAATACAGCTGTGTTACTGTAACGGACTGCTATTCTCAATATATCACCTTCCTAATTCCACTAGCCAGTCGACATGGTAGCATGACAATATTTTCATCACATGTACGGCGTGACTTCAAAAATGTAAGCATACGTATACAATGAAGTCCAGCTACTACTACAATAGTAGTCGATACTAGTCGATATGCAGTGATTTATTACTTAGTAGTAGTTTAGGAATACATGTAGAACTTCCCTCGATAAATTAGGAACTGGGTGAGATTTTTCATACCTGGAATATTTCAAAACTATACAACCCATTTCGTGACAACAGCTCACTTCAACAAAGCTAGACATTTGTTTCTTTCCGAGACCACAAACCAAAGACTGGAAGAAGCGTTTTCAATTATTCCGGAATGAATAGAGTATTGTTCATCACCAGTAGCTCATCATATATAATGGTGCTCTCCATTTTGATAGATCTTAGGGCTCTTTCGTGGTTATACTTCTTGACGATGCTAAATACAAAGACATATGGAGCGCTGAAACGAGGAACTCAAACGGGTTTTCTTTAGTGTGCAATTTATACATATCCTCGTATCGACGCCACGTTTTCAGCTGCATGCTATCAAGTAGGTTATTCGCTCCCTTATCGAGCTTGAGGAACTTGAAGACAGTTTCCAGGACTTTTGCATTGTTCAGCCAAATGCGAAGTTGTTGGTCTTCCAACTTCCTAGCCAAATATGGTCTGTGGGAAAAGAAATATTCGTCCACGCAATCAACATAGCTATACATCGTCCATTTATGCCGGCGTGCCACAAATTTCATATCCTACAAGACTAGAGAGTTGGGCTGGCAGTGTTTTTGCATTCGCGTTAATGTTAAAGTGAGTAAGAGCTGAAAATGTGGGGTTCAAATATATGACCTCCTTCACTCTCCTCTCATCAATGAAAGTGCGTACGCAGGTGGCAGAAGCAGAAGTACGATTGAGCTATCCATGGAGCGAGATGAATGTATGCCAAGTAGAGGATAACAGAATCTCTGATCTTCATCTCGAAATTAGGATAGACATTTGTCTTAATTAAACATGACATTAAAAAAATAAATGCAATACAGGAAGAATTGAGATTCATGTCCAGCAAAGTTCTACTTTCTCTATCTCTATGGTGCGCCAAATCATTTTTAAGAAATTGAACACGCGTCGTATCTTGTACCCTGCATGCACCGATAACAGGTTCATTTTCTCCTATTTTTCGGCGATAGGCAGGAAGAAACGTTTCCTCGGATTTGGCTGATAGAAAGCAACGTTACCGTACAGTGCAGCGCGCATTACAACGACGATCTTTGTCACATGTATATTTCGTCGGATGGAGAGACCTGCATTTGCAGCTACTGAGTTACATTTACATCGCCGAAGTCGTTGACATTACCAAGATGGGCTACAGCCACTACCAGTAATTCTGCCACAACGGTAATATTGAGTTCAAAGCCAAGGACATTGACTGCGGATTCAAGGAGCATCGATTACCGGAAGAACCATAACGCTAATGCTAACCGTGTCGCGCAAATAGTTGACGAGCACTAGCGAGCAGTGACAAAAACCGCAACTTGACCCGGCTCCGCTTACTGCTGTTTCCTTGGTAATGAACGTGTATGTGCGTTTGTGTTGCTCGATCACGATGTAGTTGAAGATCTTAGCTTTTAGCTGAAGTTAGTAATTATTACTCCGTTTGTATATAGGGAGTGTATTATACTAGCTGGAAGCAATATTTATCAGATACATTACATTCATAAAGTTAGTTACATATGAATTTTGAAAACAGAGTGATACACTTGACTTTTGTGAACGACCCGGTACCTACTAATGGAGTAACTTATACAAAATACGACTCCTTTTGTGCTGTCTTCCGTAGCATTACCAGGACAATGTTTGCTCATAATATGAAAACAGTAGCTACCACACCTAATGGAGGACCTCCATACATTTCTATACAGAGACCACCGGCTATAGTGACCACATTTGTCCCTAAAAAAATACAGTGCTCTTCCAACCGCAAACGCTTGAAAGAGCAAATCCTCCTACATTGCAATGAAACCCTCTATTCTGAATATGTAGCCATCTATCTGCTGAGGAAATGGTACAAGAATTCCAAGTTTTAGCTTGTTCCTTTAAAGCCACGCGGTCGTTCAAAACGATTGATA